>KZ506215.1:171695-182444 GCA_002844005.1 Limosa lapponica baueri
ACTACAACTCAGTGTGACTTTGAACAAGTCACTTTTAGCTAAGTTTAACCAGTCTTTTCATGCCGTAGGTGCTGCCTGAAGGGATGCAGCGTGAAAGAATCAATGACAGATTGCAGTCTTCCACTGTTACAGCACTGCATGTATGTATTTAGAGAACCAGGCAAATATTTTTTATTTTTATTATTGATTTTTATTTTTGAGGCAAGCTGTTTCTCTTCTGACTGAAGAAAATTAGTCTTGTCTAAAATGGGTGCTATTACCTGAGAAATATTATGATAAGCTTCTTATCACTGCTGTTTGCCTGAGGTACCTAGGAATCTTAGTGAGGCATAAATGTTTACACTTTCTAGTCACATAAAAGCTCTTATCAAAGGGTGGCAGAAAGAGCTTCTTGAAATCTACACATTTATGGATGTTGTAGATATGTAAATTCTCTCAGGTGGCTGCTGGCATGCATTAAAGAGAATTTTAGAAAACTTCTGCAAGCCATATTCTGTACTCAGGCTCATTTTCAGGGATTTGTAACATTTGTTACAATGTACAAATTGTTACAAATTGTACATTTTCAGGATTGTAACACAAAACTACTGTTTTAGCACCTCGCAAATGACAGCAGATGCTTATGATTAAGAAACATACTTTTCCACTTACCCATCCCATCTTGTGAGCTCCAAAAAATATTGGAGTCCATGCCCAGTTTAATGCCAGCTGCCCTGCGTACAAACCTAGAGGAACCACCGACTTTTCGTTGAAGCCCCCCAATTCCTTCCACACCAGGTAGGAGCCATATCTGGAGAAAACAAATGTAGGGTGTAATTCAGTATGTTGGTTAGAAAGCAGCCACACATTCTTGATCAGATGAAACGACTTCAGTGCTGGGGTCTAAATTCATTTGGAAAAGTAGATATCCAGGTACTACTTGGCAAAGTAACGGACTGCACAGGGTTGATATGGAGGGCAAAAAATTCCCTATCCTCTCAGAGTTCTTGCTTCTAGGTGCAGAGGAGCGGATGACCTACTGCATTTCAGTCTTAAAATGGAAAGCTGTGTTGAAATGGAAGCAAGTCTCAGATGCAAGGGTAAAAGGCAAGTCTCTAAATAGTGAAGGAACTGTTAATGTTGGCTCTGGGAGAACACAATCCACTAACTTTTTCAGTGGATGAAATTCGTATAGGAGAAGTAGGAATTGAGTGGCACCCCAAAGCACAGGTGAGTATGGGGATGGATGGTGTTAGAGCAGGAGGAATCCTACAGTCACTTTTCAGAAAGAAGGGGATGATGTGGGGAGAACAAAGGTTTTAGTTCTGTGGAAAGAATTCACCGTAAGGAGCATCCAGCACCCTTCCTGTCTGCAGGACTCTGGCTACTGAAAGATCCTGAAAAAAATATTTTGAAGATTTTGAATAGATTTTCTTAATGCCACAGAAGAACAGTTCACTGCAGGGAACACTGCAAGACAGGAATTCTCAGGAGATTTACTAACGTAAGGTTTATTTTTGCAATGAAGGAGCCTGATTAGAACAGGGAGTGTTCAACACCTAAGACTATTTCTTTTGTTCTTGTTTGACTTCCCCTTTAGACACTAGCGACATTTTGGTCCAGATGACTGCACAGCCATTCCAAGGGACTAGAACAGAATCCCCAGGATAAAACACCAACATCTGGAATTCTACCCTTGTTTCAGAATTAGTAACTGAATACTGATTCCATCCTGGTAGGAATGTCATCTGGACTGTGCACTCTGCTGGATGGCAGGTGGCTCACATGTATTTCTGCTGGCAGTGGAGCAAAGATGGATACCAACTTGTAAGCGTTAGATTTTTTTAGTAGACAAACATCCATAGGAGTAATTGCAAGGAGTTTGTCTTCATTTGTAGGTCATACAAGAAGGCTTTTTTTTTCTCTTCTGTTTAACCCAGTCAGTGACAGAAGCATGCTTCTTGGCCCCCACTTTCATAGGGACTGAACAATGCAGCTTTGATGTTTTGGCAGTTTAATTGCAGAGAGTATTAAAAAAAAGAAGAAAGGGAGGGCAGTGTAAGTATTAAAAACTTAGCAGTTTATTTTCGTAAAAGTCATGAGAACCCAAATCTGTTCCTAAGAGATTTAAAGAGCCACACTGTGGACTTACAGTTGTTCATACATCTAACTTTGACTTCAGACCAAGATCACAATGTACAAATTTGCTAGGAAGCTAAATGTCAAGAAAGGCAGGTAAGCTTATTAAATCTTGCTTTTAATATATTCAAGAGATTCTAAAGGAATGAGATGTCTTGATCATTCAAGGAATGTGTGCACATGATGGATTACAGAAGAAAAGGCTTGGTGTTAAATACAATCTTTTCACTGACCTAGTTGTATAGCACATAACTGGGACCTTCCACCTCATAATATACTGATTCTGATATTATCAAAGTGAGTGATAAGCTGTGACAATTTGGATTTTTGAAATATTTAGCTTGATGTCCAGGTTTATGATGAGGAATCCAGAAAAAGAGTTAGAAATTATGCAGTCCACTTGAAGGAAGCCCTTTATGGGAAAGCCACTCAGCTCTTGTCTCTTTGATAAAAGGCATTTTTTTTATTCACAGGACAGTAATGACCTGCTTCAAATGCTAACTCTTGGAACATACAAGAGTAGAGACCAATTTTTAAAAGTACACTCCGTAAGAGGAGAAAGAAAAGAGAATAGGGATGGGAAAGGAGGGGAGAGTACATTAGGCTATAAAAATTACAAAGCTTTTCTGGAAAGAAAATGAAACCAAAATGAGAGAATGTGTGAGAGCCGATTTAGCATTCAGATACAGTTTCAGATATTGCATCATTGCTGTATTTTGCAACAGGTGGTGTGGTGTTTAAGATAACCTGCAGGATGACTATGTAATGTTAACTTGGAAAAGATTTGGCCTCTTTGCAACTTTATATAGTTAAGCCAGTGCTATATACAAACTACAAATAACTTAAAATGTACTGTCATGATGGAAAAAAATGGGAGGGGTAAGCCATAAAAGGCATATTGTAGCCTAAAAAATAATTACTGTTGGATTACCAATAATGTGTATTTGATAGCTAGGAAAAACCAATGCTGAATCTCTGTATGTAGCTAGTTCTTAATGACCAAGTGCAGAAGAGACACAAAGCATCGCTTGGTGCTTGGGGGCTGCACCGACCTCTGTTGCGGCTCTAGGAGCAGAGTGCTACCTCTCCTCTGTGGCACAGCTCACCAGAGTGAACATAAAAGCATGTAATGTTAGGTGGGCAATTTCTAGAACAGTCTGTGAGGAGTATCAAAACTGCCCAGACAATCTCCTGAGACAACCCACCTCCATAAATATTTTTGCTACACCTCATTAAAAGTAGTGGCTGCCAAAATGGAGTATTAGTAAACTTTTAAGGTTCCTGTGGGAATGGTATTTGGCTTTGTGATTCCTTGTTCATTTGACAGTAATTGCTGTGCTGTCAGGTATTTTAGACTAGTTAACTAAAGAGGCAATAGATGGCTTCAAACATTTACAATTTAATAGCCTGGCAGTTTATTCAAAAGGACGTGTGTATTTTGGTTTTGGTTTCTTTTAATTGAGTTCTGTTGGAACAGTTCTATCCCAAGCCCCCTCCCTCCCCCACTTTCTTTTTATTTTCCTAAAACTACAGAAGGACACAGATAGAAGAAATCCCAGGGCTGCCCTGCTCCCTCATTGCCAGCTTGGCAGGTCTTCCCCTCCGAATGAATGAGGAAAGCACGTTAATGGCAGCTTTTCAAACGCCTGCTTTTGATGTGGATACCTGTGCGTACAAAATGTCCTATCGAACCCACACGCAACTCCCAAGACATGTTTTTACCTGTTAAACAGGCAGCTTGACACAGTTTTTTACAAACATACAGCCACAGGAATACAATAATAGTTCACTGGTCCAGCGTTACACAATAAGCAACTTTGAGATCAGGTAAGTGCCTTAATACAATGGAAAAACATACCCCATAGATGTATAGAGAGTTCCCCAGACAGGAGCAAACACCCAGTTAGGTGGACACCAGGATGGCTTCTGTAGAGATTCATACCACACTGGGATTTCCTTTTTGGTTATCTTGCTTCCTAAAAGTCCTCCTGCATGGGGTAGGAGTGTGAAACCCACTGCTGGGGCCCAGGCTGGTACCACTTCCATTGAGACGGTGAAGCTGAAACAAACCCAAACGTGTTCATTCGACAGAGCAATTTTAAAATGCAACTACAATAATTTTCCATTTTCAGCAGGTTTTAAAAATGTACACGTGTGTACATTTTTAATGTAGTTTGTACACGCTGTGTTCAAACTACACAGCCTAGTCTTGTCGCTGAGAAAGACAGCAGCTGAAATTCATGGATCTTGTACCAGGTTCACTGGACAATACTCGCTCCATAAAGGAACCTGTCACTTACATGGGAGGAAGTAAGGCCTTTATTTCCCTCTCAGCTTTGTGCACTAAGATTACTGAACTTTACCTACATAAATACCCTCACCCATAAGTATGCAAGAGGAATAAAGCAGTTGGATATTATATGAACTGCACCTGGGGGGAAAAAGATATGCCCCAAGAAGTGTGTATTTCTGTATTCACCAGAAAGCCCATTCACTCAATGAAATGGTGTAGTCCAGAGTAAGAAAACAGTTTGCACTTTTCTGTGCTCAAGCAAAATAATTGTATACCTTGTGTTGCATTTTTATCCTCAAAAGCATGCTGGGGATGCTGAATGGTTGGGGAGTGATGTGAATTAGCAGCAGACACTTGAGAAGCTGCCCGGAAAATAAACACCAGAGAAGTCTATGAGACGATAAGCACTTAAATGATGTTTTGCTAAAGAAGGAAGGCAATCTCAGTGGATAAATGGGGAGTGCACCTGTGGCTTCTTCATGAAGCATTCAATCAGTTGGAGCAATCTTAGCTGCCAAGCCCATAAAGTGTACTGGGTTAAATTTGCCTACAGAAGTAAGACTAAGTAATGGCTTGGTCTTGGAGGCTGCGCTGCTTTAGTTAGAGCACAGGCAGCAGTAAAAAAATTAAGCAGGAAAAAGCTTCATTGCAGATTTTCTGGCCAAAAGCCAAATGCTACAGAAGAGCTGTGTTTAGCTTGCTAAAATGTAAACAGATTAGAGGTATGATAAAAAAGGGCAGAACTGAAATGCATTATTTTTTCAAATATACAGTAGGCAAATACACCCAATTCCTGTTCATCTGTTATGCAGGAGGGGGAGACAGCAGGAAGGAACTGTAAGAGAGGTTGCAGCAGTGGGGGAAGAGCAACTGTCGAAGCCCCGGGAGAGAAAAGAAAGTTTTAGAGCAACCAGCATTTCAGAAGCTTAAGGCAATAAGAAAAGTGTCTTATTAACTTGGCTGTTGTCTTGGCCCACGTTTAGAAGTTTTCATTGCTGAGGTTATGACTGCTGGGATGAGGAGGCAGGGAGTGGGGAAGAGGAAATCCCACTTGTGCCAGATGTGCTTAAACTGATAGGAAATGGCGCAGAGATGACATTGCATTCTCGCAGTTCTGCTGGTACAGTGGATTTCTGTTTGGAGAACAGGTAAAAGCTTGGCCAGCAAGGAAAGGAGCTCTTTTGCATTATAATTTTTGTCCCTGTACTCAGGGGTCTGTAGATGATGCAGATTTAATGAAGAGATTTCAGTGGCTGGGACCCCAAGCCAGATTGCATGGGATCAAGAAAAATCCTGGTGGTGACAGAAGCAGAGCAGAATTTTGAAGGCAAAACAGAGAGTGTGGAGGGACTGGTAAAGCACGCAGGATCAGAAAGTTTGTAAGGAGTAAACAAGAAAGGGCATGTAGGCTGCTGGGCTGTGGGCATGCCTCAGGGGAGAGTCGTGGGAGGGCAGTGAGTAGGAATGCACATAAAAAAGGCAGCAGACAAAGCAGTACAACTGTCAAAGTCAAAAACAGAGCAAAAGAACGACCGAGTGAAAGAAAAACTAAGCAGGGAAGAATTCAGAACTAAGGTTGGGGGGAAGAAGTGGGAGAACGATGTGCTAGGCTGCTGGAATTGTATCAATTAGGTCTTGGGTGGAGGATGGACAACAAGGAAGGGAGAGAAAAAAAAATCTGCATAGCTCATTGCTGCCATACTTCCTGCCTCGTGGATTCTACTTGCTATTTACCAGGGAGTGTCTTAAATGCAGCAAAGGAGTTAACATGCTCTCCTACGCCTAGATCGGCACTCTTACTTTCCTGAGGGAGCAGGCTGCCAGCTGCAGCACACACTACTTGTCACCCGTACTGACAGCATGAAAAGGCTCTGCTTTTCCTGGGATGTGAAGGAATTGCTATGCGCAGGAACAACAAGGTATAATAGGAACAAGAGCTCCAAGCACAACGATTCTCTTTGGTTGCCTTCAGATAAGTGATTCCCAAAGGTGAAGTTAGAAAACTAAAGTTGCTAAGATCTCACTAATTCTTAATGCTGTCGCTCTTGCTTTGCCTACAGAGAGAACACTGGGCTTAGTTCTCTACACATGCTGTAAAGTGCTGGTTGTCTGTGCAGCTCCAGTGGGGCTGTCAAATGCTAATACTTTTTTAAGTGATAAGCAAGGACCCCAAGGGGTTTATGCTTTATTTGGATGTAACAATATCAGGGTGGTTTCCTGCGGGTATTAAGCACCTGGACTTTGTCAGGGCTTCTGTCAGCTTCTCCCCAGGGAGGAAAGTCTGAAAGTGTTCTGCAAGCTGAAAGTGCTAAATGCCATCAAATTGGAAAAGTACTGCTCTGATGCAGTCATTAGTGAATAAATGATGTAGCTACACTTCTGTCCCTCTGCGTGATGGAAGAACGCTGAAATAATTCTTAAGTGACAAGAAAATCAGGCAGGCAAAGAGAAACGGGGAAGGCACAAAGCAAACAGGGAAAGTGAAGCTGTGCGTGAACAGGAAAGGGGAAGAAATGGAAGTGATGAGATTGAACATGCTGGCTTGAACTGAATGCTGGCATCCCAGTCTTTTGATTACTATTACTACTAATTATATGCTATGTTTTCCAATAGTATTTCTCAGGACTTCTCATACTCTCTTGCATGGTACCAAGGAGAAAGAGGAACAAAGCCATGCAGCAAGATCAGAACGTGCTGGTAGGGTCGGCCTAGCAGACCATAGCTGTGCATCAAGCAGTGCCAGTTCCTGTATTTTAATTCCCAAGAAATGAAATACTACTATCATTTTCCCACAAAGAGCAGTAGCTAACTCAGGGAGCAGTACTGCCTAATTTTGGAAGAAACCATGTCCACCTTCCTCTGGCTACTCAGTGTAGGTCTTTGGTGAGAGTAAGTAAAAGGCAGGGACGCGCTGGAGAGTCAGTGCGTCCGGTCAGTGCTGTAGCATTTGTTTGGTTAGCTGGGCAGCACCAGAGCTGTGCAACGTTTATAGGTCGCCCAGTACATTTTTTAAAAGTAAAGTAATCACAGAGTATATAAAGGATTATCAGCCCTGACTTCCTTTTAGTCTATAGTTGATAATGCTGAAATTACTTGGTAATAACTTGCATGGCACAGGCTTGCTAATGCAGCCCCTCTGGCTGCATCTGTATTACACAACCTAGAAATAATTACTGCTTTCCCAATCATATCCCAGCTCAACTTCAGGGTGAGATCTGGTTGCACAATATTCTTGCACCCTGATTTTCATACTGAAGAAACCTGGATGTCTGTGGATGATATCTGCAGCGTGCCCAGCAGATATCTGCCTCTAAGAACCACCACAGTTGGAAGTCTCTTCTCCACACAAACACTTAACCTGTTTATTTCTGTTTCCACCTCTTATCTCTGCCCTGCAACATTTTCTTCATCATGCTGCCTGTTTTCTGTTTAGCCCTAGTCTGACTTCAGGCAGTTTCAGCAGGGCAGTAAGGGCTGCAGCAGGCCAGCTTGTTTTACTAAAGTGTTAAAATAATTTTTCTGGGTATTCGAAACATCCATCTTGCCCAAAGATGGCTCCAGCTACATAAAGTAATAGGAGAAATGAAGGGGCAGGGGAGGGAACAATACTGCAACTTGCTGCCTACTGGGCTTCTAACTTTTTTGCAGGTTGTTTCTCTGTGCTGGTGTAACATGCAGAAAAAAAATCCGAGGCTTTCCATGTCATCCTCTTTCTGGAAAAAACATTGTGTACCCAAGAAAAGGGATGGGGTGTGCCAGGGCAGGGACCAGATGTATCATGACAGAGGAGCTGGTTTGCTTCAGCCTGATGAAAAATGAACTAAACCACCTACTCGCTTCGAGCAGGTCTCTGAAAGGCAGGCGGGTCCCTTCCCCTTCTCCTCTGGACGCTCCCAGGGAGAGCTCGGGTCAGTGGGAAGGAGAAGGAAAGAAAGGACAACTACTTTCATTGCATTTTCTTATAGCCTGTGCTGATAAACCTCTGACTAATCCCTTTCTTGTGCAACATGGTGCTGGCCACCCCATCACGTGGGGCTTAAATTCTAGCTATCGCATTAAAAACATGAAGGAAAAAATCCCTCAGCGGTGTTGAATCACCCAAGTGGTTCTGGGGTTTCTAGTCCCTGCTGGTCTGAGGTAGAGTGACAAAGCTGTGAAAGTACTGCTGGCTGGGGGGGGTGAAGGGGTGTCCCCCAAGGTATATGCTCTCTCTCTTGTCCTCTGTGGTGTATGTTTTTGAGGGCAGATAAGGTTCTACCCAAGTCTGAGGGGCAGTATGGAAATTTTCCTTGGGAAAGGCTTCTTCCTGAGATAGCTGTCTGAAGAATTAAGGGGTGCATACTTAATCTATATTGATGAACTGTTTATGTCTGTTGTGGCTTTAATTTCTGGGAAACCACAACGCCAAACCCAAAGCTGTATCGCAGTCTGTGATCCAGAACACGGCTACCACAAAAAAGCAGTCTTATCTTTGTTACCTAATCTGTAGTAATAGAGAAACTTAACACAGTATATGTTATATAATATAAAGATCTAACAAATAAGTGTATAGCATATGTTTATAAAATGTATTTATAACTAAAAGTAAAAATAGTGGCCTTTATTTAAGGATCTAACGCAAGGAGTACTCATCAGGTTTAGAGGCAACAAATCTGACTGCCCAGGTTACGCTTCTCTTAAAATGGCAGGGCACAAGTTGTGCAAATAAATCTAGGATTTATCAAAGAGTCACATGCTGGGAACTGAAATGTACGCTAGAACAAAATCTTCCCAGGTGATAATTTGCCATTTACTGCTCGATCTGTTTTCATTTTCCCTATGTATATTTTACAAAATCCTCTGCACACGGCATAGTTTAAAGATGAAACATTCCGTTGACTACCTTTCTTCCAAACAGCTCCCCAACCTCCTGCCATAGGTTTCTGTTCTTCTTCTTTGTCCACCCACCTTGGAGAATGTCATCCACACCTACTCTTAAAAAAGTTAAGTTTCTCTTGGATATTTCTAGTTTAAGTGCTGCCTAGGCCTGACTCTTTTCAGCTCACCAGGTATTCTTTTTAATGGGGTAAGATATAACAAGTGCCACATCCAAGGGATGTTTTAAGAGCGGTGGGATGTTCCTGGGGTGTCACCACTGGTAAGTCCCAAGTGCTTTACAAGTGGCCCGTGCCCTTTACAGCAAACCAAAGATGAAAGGGTAGCGCTGAGGCTCGCTCCCAGCTGCAGCCTCACTACTCAAGGTTTGCAGGAACTGGACACTGCCCTGGGCTTTGCCACTGAAAGCATCAGACACGACTCTTCCCAGGGCTTGATGGGTGTCAGGTAGAATCACAGAATGGTAGGGGTTGGAAGTGACCTCTGGAGATCACCTAGTCCAACCCCCTTTCTAAAGCAGGTTCACCAGGAACGCATTCAGGTGGATTTTGAGTATCTCCAGAGAAGGAGACTCCACAGCCTCTCTGGGCAGCCTGTTCCAGTGCTCTGTCACCCTCAAAGTAAAGAAGTTCCTCCTCATGTTGAGATGGAATCTCCTGTGTTCCAGCTTGTGCTCATTGCCCATTGTCCTGTCACTGGGCACTACTGAGAATAGTCTGGCCCCATCCTCTTGACACCCACCCTTTAGATATTTATCAGCATTGATGAGGTCCCCCCTCAGTCTTCTCTTCTCTAGGCTAAACAGACCCGGGTGTCTCAGCCTTTCCTCATCAGAGAGGTACTCCATTCCCCTGGTCATCTCTGTAGTCCTCCACTGGACTCCCTCCAGTAGTTCCCTGTCCTTCTTGAACTGGGGGGCCCAGAACTGGACACAGATGTGGCCTCACCAGGGCAGAGTGGAGGGGGAGGATGACCTCCCTCGACCTTCTGGCCACGGTCTTCTTAATGCACCCCAGGAGACCACTGGCCTTCTTGGCCACAAGGGCACATTGTTGCCTCATGGTCAGCTTGTAGGGTGAACTCTAACCCGCTGGGTGGCCCAGCGCAGGCAGGGTCCCAGTGTCTCCTCTCGGCTCAGCACAAGAAGTATTGCCGCCTACATGACGGGTAGAGGCAGCCACCGAGTGGGATGTAGTCATATATGTCCTATGTATCCTACATCCACGTATGTCGTATATATCCTGTATTACTGCCCACGTATTTCGGCTAGCTTGAGAAGCTCGCGGGCTTTTCCAGGTATTTTACCTGGAGGCTGATGAAAATGGGAGGAAACCATTTGTGCACGGGATAGAGATGAGAAAAGCCAGCAAAAAAGAATCTGCTTACTGGGTACCACCGGAATCACGGACCCGGATAAAAACCCCAGAGAATTTCTGGCTCTTCCGACCCATTTCCCCCCCCCC
>KZ506215.1:183959-203258 GCA_002844005.1 Limosa lapponica baueri
TTTTTTTTTTTTTTTAGAGGATAAATTTTACTCTCTATTCCCTCTGTTCCCTTTACCGTGCGTAATACAGCGTGAAAAGCACGGGCGTTTGATGAGAGCACGCAGCCACACTTCCTTGCACGCAGATGCTAAGGCGCCTTTAGCCCCCGCGGTTCCCCGGGAGTTTATATTTACCGGGCATCTCTGTTTTCCTCCGCAGCGCTGTACGCCGTGAAGGTGCGCGCCGAAGCCATGCAGCAGGCGTCAGACGCCGTCCCCAGCGCAATGCTGTCGGTGATCGGTCGGCGGGAGGCAAATTACAAATTGGCCTGCCTGGAAGCCCGTAAACACTGCGAATCGCTGGGTATAGAGAACCCCGTGTGTGAAATCTCAAACTACTTGTTTCCAGACAGCAGGGTCATTGCAGGACACTTACAGGTATCGCTTCAGAATAATTACCCCTTTATTTGAATTTAACGCTTGATTATTTTTTTTTAAAACTTTCCCTTTGCACTTCTGTGTGGAAGTTAACCCGTACGGCCTTGGGTTATCCAAACAAAAGTGTTTGATCTGTGGGGAGTTTTTTTGTCAGCGTGTGCTCACGGCATTGCTCGGTAGGGGAAGGAATCACTTTATGACAATAAGTCTGGTGAGGTGCTTCTGGTAGGGTGGCTGGGTAAACCTCTGTCGTGTGAGACTCTCACTTCTCCTTCTCTTTTATAGGCTTTGGAGTTTTTGCAGGAGAATGCCCGAAAATACTATTTTACACGTACGAGTATGCTTCCAGTCAGTGGGGCTTTTCACACCAGGCTTATGGAACCAGCAGTAGAGCCCTTGGCTGAAGTCCTAAAATCGATTGAGATTCAGAAACCGCTGGTCTGTGTCTATTCCAATGTTGATGGCAAAAAGTACATGCACTCAAAGCACATTCAGAAGCTGCTAGTGAAGCAGGTGGTTTCACCTGTTCTGTGGGAACAGACCATGCACTCTGTGTACGAAAGGAAGCAAGGAACAGAATTTCCTTATACGTACGAAGTGGGGCCTGGGAAGCAGCTGGGAGCCCTTCTCAAAAAATGTAATTTAAAGGCCTGGAAACAATATAACCATGTAGATGCTCTGGAAGATGAGGAAGCAGTGGGGACCTAAAGCAGCCTTTTGAGAAAAATCCACGCAACTTATTTTTTCTGCCTAATTTAAAAATAACTTTGTGTGCCAAAAGAGGAAGTTTTAAACGTTTATGGCTTCTCATGATGAAAAGAGCACCGTGCACGCAATCGCAATGGACGTTTTCCTTCCCCATGTGCCTCAGGTGTGGAAGGGGAAAGCAAAGTCTGGCTCTTCCCTCTGTGTCGGGACTGCAAAACAGCCAATAAATACACCAAATAGCCTTCTGTTTGGCCTCAATCCTGCAAGCAACTTCCCCTCTTCTTTTTTTTTCCTTTTTTAATTTTTTTTTGGGGGGGTGGGGGTGGTGCATTCAAGTTAAAGTCAGTAGCTTTGGCTGGCTGGTGCAGAATCTTCTGTATGGTTACAGAGGTACAACTGGGCTGTTGGCTCCGGGTTGTGGAGGGCTCTGCGCTGGGCTCCAGGGTGTGTTCAGAGGAGCCGTCTGGTTTGGTACAGCTTTTGGTACATTGATGTTCCTGTTTTCTAACTCAACTGACTTGTGGGACGTTCATCTCTGTAAAATTCTTTTAATTTGTGTCCGTATTGCCGGGTAGCAGGCAGGTAAGGCTGAAGACATTATTGGGAATGTGATTTTCTTAAGGTTAAACTAAATAAACCAAAAAGCTTTTTTTTTTTTTTGGTATTTTTAATGCTGTGGGGTGCATCATTACTGGCCTGTCATCCACATGTGGATGGAAGTCATTTTTCCCTCCAGTTGTCTAGCGTCGCTTTGGTTGTGCAAAGTTACCGAAGGCAGAAGAAGTGTTTCACTGAATGAAGCTTACCAAAATTCCCCACCTCCCCAGCGGTGCAGGGCTTTTGTTGTCCCTGACTGAGCCTCTGATGCTGCATAGGCTGAGTTCGGGTGACTTTTCTTGACGGAGCAGAAAACACCAGCGTTGGAGACTTTGCAGAAAGATCTCTCGGGGGGCACCTTTGGACAGGGTGAATTCACCCTGCGGTAACAGAGTGCCAGGGAGGAGGATTTGAACGCTGATATTTTGGTTGTCTATATTTTTGACAGCGTTTTGCCAGCTTGTAGGTTTTCCAAAAGCAGGAGGTGTGCTGGAGAGGAGCAGGTTGTCCCGAGCCCTCCCAGAAAGAGCTTCCCAGCTCTCCCTTGTGGGCACCGTCTGCCGTTGGCTGGGTGAGGGCTGCTGGCAGGTCCCCTGGCTGGCTGGCTGGCTGTGGGAGGAGCACCTGCTGCCTCCAGCACCTTCCTCAGTGCCGGAGGTGGCACTCGGAACAGCTTTAGCACCAAATCCATGGGTTTGGATTCTGTAACCGACCTTTGGTTTATTAAAATAGGTCTGGGCTTGTTACAACATCATGCTGCCTGTGCAAGATACCTGCAGGGTGCACAGAAAATGCGTGCCTGCTTTCTTTCCTTGTCTGCAAGGGGTACTAAGAGTTTTAGGAAATATGAGAGAACAGTATTTTCTAGAGGATCACGTACAAACAAACAGGGAGAGGTTATATTGTGCCTCTTACAGTGGGATTGGAAGCTTCAACTAAACTCTAACTTTTTTTTCTTTTTTCTTTTTGGTATTTTAATGGTATATTTAACAAAAAATGTAATAATATAAATATATAACAATAAATTTTAATGGTATATTTAACAACATCTAACAAAAATTTAGGATATATTACTTAAATGACCATGCACGTCTTGAATAGCGTATTATGAACTGCCGAATAACTTCCAATTACTGTAGTAATCATTTTGCAATTTCACATTTCTGAAAGGAAAAGTGAATTAAAAGTGCTGGCCTGAATTATGATTGCCTAAAATGAAGTGCTAAAAGCAGTTCTTTTGTGAACTGGAATTGGCAGCCGAGCCTGCCTTTAAAGTACAAATTCCACTTTTGGCATGTGTAAACATTAATGATTAGTAAAATATGGAAGAATTTGTCAGTTTAATCATTGAACTATTAGGGGCTGCCAGTTAAGGGTTGGGAATATTGTAAAGAAAATTATTTCAGTGGAGGCTCCTATGTTACAGGTAAGGTGTTAGTTATTCAGTAAAGCATATACCAAAGTCATCACTCGGTGGTAAGAATATCTCAAATAGGTCCTCCTGTTACTGGATGCTGAATTATGTGCTGTGTTAGAAGTTTATGACTACACAAAGATGACATTAATGACTTTGAAAGCAGCTTTTATGATAGTTGGAACTTAGCATGGCATGTTGGTGGCACTAATTTTGGTTTTAGTATAGGGCTTTATAGTTTCTGGCATTTTTAATTCTTTAACTGTATCACGGAAGTTTTGGAGAGCTATTTTCTATTTGTATTGTTTTTCCCTTTTTTTTTTTTGGCCTCATTTCACTTCATTGCACTCTTTGCCTAGAATAAAAGCTCTTGGGGAGAACCACGCTTAAAACCTCTGTTTGCAAATGTCTATTAGATAGACTTTGTGCCTTCGTCAGCTGCAGAGCGCTGAAGGTATGTCTGTATCCTAAGAGCATCCTGCTCTTGTGGGCCCTGTTTAATTAGTGGGAAGAAGGAAGCGTAGCCCCTGCGTGGGTGTTTGCTTTTCTTCTGCGCAGCCGAAGCCAAGGTAGCAAGCCCTGCGTTGCTGAGGCTGCCCCTCAGCGAGCCTCCTGTCTCCAAAACCAGAAGCCAAGCGATATCGTGCTCTTGTGTTGATGTGGCAGTTTATAGCAGCTACAAAAAAAAAAAAAAAAGCGACGGGAGGTCTTCCTACTTCTGTATCGAGCGCGTTCAGGGCTCTCTTTCGTGTAGTGCCCGGCAGCGCGACGTCACGTTGGTGTGTGGTTGTAAATGAGCGGAAGGGTGTCTCATAAAACTTCTCTGTGGCTAGGCCAAGAGCAGCATCGCAGAGTCATTAAGGATCATTAGTACTCTTGTCTGCTTTTCTTTTATGTGCTTACTGATCTCTCCCTTCTGCTTCTGGAAACTGAACGTTTTCAGACGTGAAAAGCTAGTTTTCACGGTTCCTTCAGCTAGGTACAAGCGGAAACAGGATGTGGGAAAAAAAACCTAAAAAACAATCAAGTGCTGTAAACTCTTGTCACATGAGGAAGTGTGCAGTTAAAAAAAAGAATTAAATATGGGTCTCCTGAGTCATACTGAGCATTAGCTAAGCTCCTTGCTCAGCTCCACAGGTGAGAAGGGAGTCTGGTAATTACTGCTCACTGCGGCACTCCACGTTGTGCTCATTCTTGTTGCGGGTTCTGTTCGCTTTGTGTGTCTCTTTGCTTCGTGGGTGTGATTGCGTTTATATATTCCTTGAGACTGTGTTTTGCTCCACATATGCTGGACGCTGAACTTCCCCTCTCGTGTGATTCAAAATGTTACATTATTGATTGGAAGAATGTGAAAAGTCATCCCACGCAGCTCTCAGATGGAGCAGGCAGTGCAGCACTCTCCCATTCATCATTGCTCCCCTGCGCATAAAGATTATTTCTCAAGAAATAACTGAAATTATTTTGTAGTGCTAAAGTGATTTGGCTGGGAAGAATCACATTTTTGGTAGCTGGTACTTTTATTACACATGCATAGATTGTTTATTAGAGTCTTGAGGGGAGTTTTTACCCTTCACTATGTAATAACATTAACATATTTTCTATCGTGTTGCTGTTATGGAGTTAAACAGAGCAGTTGATTTGCTGATGAAACTTTTTGATTATATGTTTTGTTGTTGTTTTTTTGGTTATATGAGCAATTCAGGTGGCCAGCTTCTGGCCCGAGTGAGACTAAGGTTGTGCTAACCGTGCTTTTCTAGGAAAAAGCTGCCTGCCTGCTGCTGAAGGGCAAATCAGCTCAAGGGCATTTTGAAAAAAGGTGACACTAGAATACGTGCTGCTGCTTGGACTTTCAAGGTATGCTGGAACCACCACCCTCTATGTATCTTCTTTTTGCTCTGCATTTCAAGTCAATCAAAGATATTTTGAAGTCCTTTAACATGAAATGGTCGAATGAAATCTTCTAGTTGAACCTTTTTTTTTTTTTCTCAGAAGAATTTTTTCGAGGTGGGTGGTGAAGATCATAATGGGATCTGGGCACCATTCGTGAAAGAAAGCAAAAACATTCCTCAACCCGCTTAAACTTGACTGGGTTTGGCATTTGTCTCCACTAAAGAAAAGCATTTCAAATTTTGTGTCTGATTTAAAGCAGGGACTCGAACTTGAAACTCCAACCTCTCAGATGAATGCTTAAATCACTAGGCCATTAAATATTGTATTTTCCTCTTTCAAAAGTGCGCTAACTGCAGTAGTGGCTTGACTGGGCAGGAAGCAGGTATCCCCTCTGCTGAGGGGAATACCCAAACCACAGAGATGCACTTTCATTTTCTCTTGCTGAGAGAGAGTCCGTAACTGTATACAGTGAAAAGCAGCTTCAACAGCAAAGGGTAGGAAAGATGCACCCGGATATAGAGACCGACTTGGTACGGTTGGGGCCTGTTGTCGAGAGAGAAGCAGCCCAACTGTCTCCTGATGGCCACCTGTGGAGCATGGGAGGGCGACACCTACACCAGCTCCGCTCTGTAAGCTGTGCTCAAGTTTCTCTTAGTCATCTATTTCCCCCTGAGCTCTCGCCTTCCGAAAGACATGTGTCATCAGAAAAAAACCCTTTTCCAAATTCAATCAAATTCTTGGTTTATTTTTTTTCTAGGCAGCTCAAAGTTTTACTTGGGAAATAGAGAGAAGAATATAAAAATCTATTAATAGATTTCTGAAGAATTCTGGAAAAGTGGTACTTGCGGCCCACTCAAGCCAAGCCACTAACCCAACCAACTTGCTTGTTAGCTCATCCTAACCACTCTTTTTCCACTAAAATATCATTTCATATGCTAATTTTACTACATAAAAATCAAATAAGGCCTGTCCTGTAGTACTAGGTAACAAAATGTACAACACAATATATAGTTATTAGTCTGTGATAGCACAGTCTTGGAAAATAAAGTAGATAACACTGCAGAACATCTGAAACAACATTTTAATTTTTAAGAAGTATCATGGTTTTAATCTTTACCATTGCTTTTACAGTGTTAAAATTTAAAGGATGTCCAGCATGCCTTCAGTCTTCCCCGCATCCAGAATCTCTTTAAGAAACTTGTTTATATGAAATAGACACTTTATATTGCATTAAAACAAACACAAAAAAGACAGACTTTCTAATTGCCTGGAGTCACATATCAAAACTAGCAAGTCAGGCAGTTATCCAGCAACAACCTCCTTATTTTAAACATTTTTCTTTTTTAAAAAAAGGTATGAAACAGCAGTGACCCAGCACTAGCCTAGGTTTTAAATATAAAAGAGATTTTTATCAGTGTAAATTTGAAAAACAAACCAACTACCACCACCTGGGTGTTAATGATATTGGTCAGAGTCCAGCAATGACCTCCTACTGTAATTCTCCTGTGTTAATTCAGCAGTCCATAATTCATGGCCCACCAAAAGGCAACAACGAGCAAGGCTGCAGGCACCAGCTTCTGGCAGACACACCTGAAAGGAAGCTTGCAAATCTGCGGGAAGAAAAGGGAAGGTAATTAGAAATGACAAGCGCCAAAAAGATGGTGCAGAAAAGCTAACAAGAATGCCTGTGTGCGAGGTCAGTGTGAAACCGAGAAAACAGTCTAGTTCTGTGGAAATGCTTGTCGGGGTGCAGTTTTGCTGCTGGCGATGGTGACTGCTGCAGTGGCAGGGTCACACATCCAGCCTCTAAATAATCTTTCTTCTCTGTGGTAAACGGAGGGTAAAACACGGCCAGTAGCAGTCCTGCTTATCTCCCCGAGAGTAGGCCCTTACAGCTTCTTATGGTGGGAGACGCCTTCTCTCTGCATGAAGGCCCCGTGAGTCGTGTGGGACTTGGGCAGCTGTTCGAGTCTGTTCGCAGACATTTGGCATACTCTGGTCTTATATGAGAAATTTCAGCCTAAAAAGAAAAAACGAGGCAACGGGGGGACACCAACAAACCCAAAGATAGAGCCACATTATATGCTGTACTTATTGACACTTATATGAGAATTGGGTGTTGCTGTTACCTACTTGTCAACAAAAAGGTGGAAGGAAAGGGAGAGTGCATACCCAGCTTCCATAACCAATGATCCTCTTTGTCCAGTTATTGTTCAAAGTATTTCCAAAGCTTCTTATAACACTTTTAATAATATTCCATGTCTGGAAAACACTGATAGCAACCCTGAAGATTTAACAAAAACAACAAATTTTTTTATCCCCATGCTTTTTTTTTTTTTTAAATTCTAAAAATTGGCAAATCAAATACCAAGATTTAGAAAACTACAAAAAGAAACCTCAAACTCCAGTATGTTCCTTCCTGAAAGTCTATGTGTGCATGTATATTTCTCCAAATATTTAGGAAGGAGATCTGGCAACTTAGCAGGGCTTTGGAAGCTGAAGATAATTTGGTTTCAGCATTAATTGATCATTAACATCACAGAAGGAAACATGCAGCAGAGCTCCTGAAGAGCAATCTTGTGCTTTTGCTCTTGTTTCAAACTGAGAACAGCGCAACCCAGTGAAGAGCTGTTGATCTCTAACGCATCAGAGTTTGGGGCAGCAATACAGGACTGACACAGCAATTCCACAGGGTCTCTCTGCAGCATGAATCCAGCTGAGGATTCATCTGAGGTAGCAGTTCTATGACTATATGCTATGTGCAGGAACACAGCTGTAGCTGAATTGCATTCTCTGTAAGTCTGCAATAAGCAACTGTCCTCTCTCTGAAGCAAAGAGAGACAAGCTAAAACCACACGTGAGTGCTTGGGGGTTCAGACATAGATGATGTATCTCAGGTTAGGACGCTACGGCATGTCCGTTAATATCTATCCATGACAACCCTGTCGGCTTGCAGCAGATAGAAGGCAATTCAAACTAGTCTAGCCACATTTTATTGTTATGTGCACGGGTGGGTTATTTGACATGCAGTAACATGTTCACCCCTGAAGCATCACACTCACTAGGCTGCAGACCTCTCACCACTCAGTTGTGCATAAAGATACTGCCTAACCTAGAAAACTATTATGAAATTTTAGATACCAAGAACCTATTTAATCTTTTGACTGTAAATGGCTATAGCCTGTGCAAACAACTGACATTATAAAGCTATTTCTTGTAAAACAAGCCGCAGTATCTGATTTAATTTTTTAGGTTCTGTATGCAGCAGCAGTAGTAGCAATATTTTTTTTTTTACTTTGTGTACAGAAATGCTATTGTTTATCTAACAAAACATTATCATTTATCTATCTAACATGTTTTTTAAAAGGATCCGAAGACTGAGAGTGCCAGTAAGGTAACTTACCCACGTGCCAGGTGAAGCAGCGTATCTTCAAACTTCCTGTGGTACATCCTGTCAAATTCATCCCCGATCAGGGCCAGCTGATGGCCAACCTGGGTGGCTGAGCTGTAAGGCATTTGGGATGCGCACGTTAGAGGAAAACACTGCAACAGCAATTCCCTAAAAAGCACTCTGCGAGTGTCAGGCACACTTATTCCTCTAACAGGTGGAATAAGCTGAGCATGTAAAAGTGAAATGTTCAGGTGGAGTTTTTCCCCCTGTGATTAGAGATCACATTGATTAGAGATCTTAAACCCATATTTACGGGCATACAAAAGTGCTTTGATGTTTTCATAAAAAGCTGCGTATTTGGCACTTGTGAAGAAACATGTTGGTTATTTAGGTGCCCAATTTCTTTATACAAGACAATGGAATTTTGGTTTGGGGAAGGGGGGGGCATCTGAAAGTCAGAATATTGAAATAGCCTTCAGACATCTCAAAATATTTAATATAGTGTAACCGCTGGCTTTGCCATCCAACAGTTTTACTCCAATGGTTTCCATGATGCAGTGCAGGTCTCCAGGCAATGAGTGATGCCAGGGTACGACCTGACCAAAACCCACAGGCTGTTAGGGAGGTCCTAGGGTGTGCAGATACTTAAACTCTGTCTGTGGCATGTGTTGATGCCAAAAACTGGTGATGCTTTACTGATGAAAATGTCCAATGAAATTTAGCTTCTTTTAGGCAAGAGAGCCTTTTCTTTTTTTTTTGGTAGAAAAAATAATATGATTATACATTTTTATTTTAACTTGTATTTCTGCTGAGATCTGTTTATGAAACCTACTCAACAGTAAGTGGGCTTAAGAGCTTAATTCTAGAGATCTACTTAAAAAAACTTGGGCTTGGTTTGATCAGTCCAACAAAAAATCCCACACAGAAAGGAATTTTCACAGACAGGGGGGCAAGGCAGCCCCGGACTCTTGAACTGGAAAAAAAAATGTATGTACAGGATTAAGAAAAACCCAAGGCAGCACCGTCAGTTTGTTGTGAGAGGCGCCTAGAGAATTATGTAAAAATGGCTTCCTCAGCTGCTTGCTATAACAGGTGGGTTTCTAATGAAGAGACACATCTGTGTCCCTGTGCAGGATAAAAACTTGCAGACATTTAATGCAGCATAATCTTGTATGGTCAGTGTTAGGCACTGCAGGTTATCTACACTTGCATCTATTCGCTTTCCAGTAGTATCCACTATGATTATTTGGCTTAGCAAAGAGGCTTCTTAAAAGTCTGGGGGTTTGTGTTTGTGGGGGGAGGTCGAGGAGGACAGAAGGAGTATTAATGCGGTGTGATACCTGATATTAAACTCCATTTGCTCTGTGGTGTCTGGGATTGTTCGGAGGTTACTGTAGGTTTCCTCTTCTGGTGCTTCATTGGGGTAGCTGGAGAGGACAAAGTGCCGGGGGACTCTACTCATTTGAGACATCTTATTCTGCAACGAGTCAGGAAAGACAACCCCATGGCTGCTTGTAACACACATCTTTCCAGTTTAGATGGAAATTGTTTAAAGCGATCTTGAAGTTGCCCTTTTTATTTCTGCAGTCAGAACACGAGCGTTGCTAAAATAGCTATTTTGAGAGCAGTCAAAGGAAAGTTTCAGTGACCCAACAGATGTACAGCAATTCAAATGTGCAGCATTTAGATTGCTGCTGCTTCATATTGGCTCAAAACAGCCTAGAAATTGGAAAATCTAGATAAATATAGCACAGTAGATAAGTATAGTTTCTCAGTAGTTTCACTTAGTACAAGATGCTTTCCTGCACTGTTTGCAACAACCTGCCTGGCATTAAATCACCCCAACAGATGGAGATCCCTGGGCAGTAAAGTTCCTAAAACACACAACTTGGATGGGTTTTACTACACCTTTAATTTAGGTTTGAGTTTATGCATCTTCTTCAGCTGGAGGCCACCATTCTGGAAATTACAAGCAGCTCACCACAGAAACAGGATGTAACAAAGATTTAAACAGATTACTAGCTTTCCAGATGGAAGAGTGGACAGTAGGAACCCCTAAAATCAGTGGAGCTGCCTGCTTGCACAATGGGAAAATTATTCACAACCAGTAGCCAGGCTCCAGCATGTGAGGAGGTGGTCCTCAGCAAAATAAATGGCAAAACTTAACAGGTTTCAGCATAAGTGGCATGTCTCTAATATTGCCAATGTTTGGGTAACACTTCCCTGAAAATATTAAAGAGGTTTAGTTCACCAGCAGCAGAGCTTGAAGAGGAGCTGATGTTTTTGTAATTGTTACAGTTGTTTCATTTGGCTTACCAAGAAAAATGACATTTAGAGCCTTGCAAAGGGATTATTTCAAACTACACACATGCCCTTGGGCAGGTAACGCTCCTTCGTCCCCTTGGACATTTGCTGCAGCGGGAGGCTCTGCCTGTTGTCTCAACGGTGCCTGATGACAAACTTAATGACAGCCTTCTGGAGATGCTCTGTTTCTATCTGGCATGGTTTTGGCTGGCTCGTTTATCATCTCTTTGCTTCCCAGCTCCTTCTTTACGTCACTGACCCCCCCCCCCTTTGTTGATGGAGTGATCTTGGACAGCAACGAAGGGGATTTCTCCCTGGCTGGATTCCTTTCTCCTTTTAAGCACACAGTCTGAATAAAACTCATGTAAAATATTCTCAGGGATGGAGCTACACCAAGCAAAAGGTGTCTGTCATAATGCTGTTTGGGGGGGATTTCTTTTGCTGCATTTCTGCAGTCCTGTAAACTCCTTTTAAGTTTTACACCCAGGATGAGGTTGGGGCCTTTGCGCCCCAAGGGAGCCTTGATCTTCTTTCAATATTTAGATCAAATTTACATTTTCCACAAAGCAAAATTATTAATAATTAATGGGTATACATTATTGCATAAGCAAACACACAGAAACGTGATATAAATAAATTAAAATATACTCGGTTCTACCAAAGTGAAGGCTCCTCTCACCAACATTTAATGTGGCTGGGGAAAAGCGTGCTATGGACTAGTTTCTGCTGGGTAGATATTAGCATGTGTCATACAGTTTGTAGTTTAATATTTTGGTTTTTTCCTTCTATTTGTGGCATCTCTGCTTTACTCACATAGATGTTTATAATCTAGGATTTTAAACATATCCAGACTTCTGAAGAGCTGTGCAGCAGTGACACAGAGGAGTGGGGGTGAGGCCGTCTGAATTTCATTGTGACCGCTATGAGGGAGTTGCGTGACCCAACGCTCTTCCCCAGGGAAATACCACAGCCCTTTCTTCCAAGGGGACACCTACGGATTTGTAAGAGCAGCAGAATCTGAATGTATTTTAAGGGTGAGTTAAAAGACTTAATTAAATAAGATCATCTTAAAAACAAAAAGAGAGAGACATAGTTGTTTCAGGTGCTATGTTTGTTTCAAGAGATGCCCTGTCCTGTTTTAAACATTTTGCATTGCTGTATGTCTCTCTCCCTGTCCAAACAAAAATAATGAAAAAAAGGATCATGTTTGTAGAGGGACTTTGGGCACGCCAGCACCATACCTGATTTCCAGATACCCAGTCACCCCCAGGACTCTGTAGCTCTGAATCGGGTGCCAAGACTCCATATGTACCCGACGGTGAAACCGTTCCACTTTAAATAAACCCATATTCACTGGAGCTGGCGCTTGAACTGACTCCTCCATTTCCCAGGGGAACACCTAGACCAGTGGATTACTGGGTATAGTGATGGTCAAGATTCCCACATGTCCATCCCTGTCTGTTTTTTATGCAAGGTCTGATGCGACACATACTCCATTGCCATACGGACTGGATGACCCAGGGCAGCTCCTAGCATGAGAGCTCCACCAGAGGTCAGGCAGGACCTCCAAAGGGTACTGAAGGTTCATGAATGAGAAATTAGGAATGGCTGAGCAAGGTCTAGAGTATCCCAGCGATGCTGAAGCACTCACTTGGACATACAAAGTGTCAGTTCTCTGGCTGCAGGTAGTCACAACGGAGTGCATAAACAGTCAGAGGATGCAGTGTTGGCTTTTTCAAGGTTAAACAACCCAACTGTATGCTCACACGTACAAAGTAAACATCTAGGTACATAGTGATGTATTCCTGTAGTCTGTAGGAACCACTGGGAGATTACCAAATGGAAATGTGTTAATTGTGTTTCTTCACAGCTTATAAAGTCGTTAAAGGTTTCTAGATGTTTCTTTCTAAAACAAGTACTATAGCGGGTAAAACGTATTAAAACCTAGCAGAAAAAGTCACCTGTCTATTGCACTATTGCACATGTATACTAACTATTCTGAGCCTTTATAACTGTGCATTGTGAAAAAACAAACAACAAAAAAAAAACTAAAAAAAGGTATTTTCTTTTTCTGTTTTGTTTTTTTTTTTGGTTTTTTTTTTTCTCATTTCTAGTCCCAATGCTAGTTTCACATTCATGGGGCTGTACAATGGAAATGTCTGTATCTGTGAGAGATGAAAACCATGTTCTGAAAAAGGCCTATAATAAGTCAATGCACTACAGAACTCAGACATGTAAACAAACCATACAATACCATGACCAAAGCCCAAAGCGCAACATATGCTACCTCACACCTGTTATGATAATACCTTCCTCCCACAGGCTAAAAAAGAAACTGTCGTAGCTGTTGGATCACGCTCTCCACAACTCAGCTGCAGCCTGGTATGCTGGCTTTCCCCACCAATTTGTTTTAATATAAGGGCAATCCAACAAAGAGGGGATTTATAATGTATTTTACGGGACGGACAGCATTGGGGCAAGGGCAGGCTGGTAGGGCTACTGTCTTGAAGATGTACAAGATGGGTCTAATTAAATCTACACTTAGCAATTGCCTTCTTGGCAAGGAAGGAATAAATTGAGGCCGCTTACTGATTTCTGTCATAGTTTTTAAAATCTAGGTATATATAGAAATGCACGCAAATGCTGCATTAATACAGATCTGTTCTGATCCTCAAGTCTGAATCCATGCAGAGCTGGGCAAGGGGAGTGTGTATCACACTCGACTTCTGGTTCTCCAAAGCAGGATGTGTTAATCTTCAACTACCCATCTCACACTTTCCTTCCTTCTCTCACTTATACAGAAAGAAAAGGCAAATTGATACTGGTTTACAGAAAACGAGAGGTCGTATATGTGCATGAGTAGTGGCTTGTCATTTAGAGAGCAAGTGACCACAACCGAGTCTTCGCAATGCCTCTGAGGAGGCGGCAGCAGGATCCCATACCAGCGAGAGAGCTCGTTTCTAAACTAGCAACCAGATCAAAAAGCTCATGCTTCTCTGTAAGGCTTTGACCGAGAAAATGAAAAGCTTCATTTCAATGGTGAAATGCCTTCAGCAGAATAATCATGTATTTCAAGTTAAATACATACTTGCCTACAGGAGAGCTGGAGAGGGACTCTTTGTCAGGAAATGCAGTGACAGGACGAGGGGTAATGGTTTTAAATTGGAAGAGGGGAGATTTAGATTAGATACCAGAAAGAAATTCTTTGCTGTGAGGGTGGTGAGGCACTGGAACAGGTTGCCCAGGGAAGTTGTGGCTGCCCCATCCCTGGAAGTGTTTAAGGCCAGGCTGGATGGGGCTTTGAGCAACCTGATCTGGTGGAAGGTGTCCCTGCCCATGGCAGGGGGGTTGGAACTCAATGATCTCTAAGGTCCCTTCCAACTCTAACCATTCTATGATTCTATGATTCTATGATTAATGTTCTCCTGAATAGAGGCCCAGATCCAAATTAAAAAAAAAAAACAAAAACAAAAAACCAAACAACAAAACAAAACAAAAAAGCCCTCTAAATGCCTAATTGTATGATGAAAATGACGGCATTTTATGAACACAATTACCATTGAATAATGAAGCATCTTTGGTAGGAAGAGTATGTTGACGCTGTCTTCACTTTGCGTAGTCAGTTTTTTCTATTAGTGTCTTTTTTTACCTAGCAAAAGGGAACAGAAAATCTTCTTGAAAAAGGAACATGTTGCTAAACTAAGTATGCCAGCAGGTGAGTTGGGGAACATGAAAGGTCCTGAAATTTACTTGTCGTCGGTTCAATTAGATTTGCTATGGTAATATTTTTTTAAGAAGATAGGCACGATGATACTTCAGTATAATGCACTGAATGCATTAATTATAGTTTATATATTATCCTTATGTATTTTATGACTTATCTATAGTATAATTTATGTGCAATTTATGTCTTATGCATACAATCTTACGTATTTTATGCAGACATGCCACTGTAAAGCTATTAATCATTCTAATATGCGATTTACTATGTTTTAAAGCTGGTTATGAAAGTAGAAAACTACTACCAATAATCTAATTCTAATGTTCAGGCTCAAAATTCCCAGCACCTACTTACATAAATTGCCAGATAGGACCCTCACCCTTTACCCCTGAGGTATCAAAGCGTATCTCAAACTGTTTCAGATTCTACCAGCTGCCCATGCAAACTAAATTTAAATGAAAAGCAAACAGAGGCTTGGTTGTTTGCATATATACCTCCAATCCATAGCCAACTCTTTCAAAACATGACATCATCTTCACTGTTGCGAATACAAATCTCTGTGCCATTTCACAAGGACAAGTCTTTGATAAAGTGACCGAAGATTATGAGCTAGTTAAGGTTGCAGAGAAACGGGGATATGGAACACTCGGGGTGCTGTAGCAAGGAAGAATATACTCTTTAAAACCCAAGTCTGAGGCTCTCCTGTGACCCCTGTCAGACCAGCAGCGGTTGCCCTTGGCTGTTGACCCTCCTCCCTTGCAAGTCAGAAGCCGTAAACCACCGGCAGCGCACAGGCGCTGGGAACTGCAGCCATGGCTACAGGATATCTCTGCCCCTTCCTTCATTGACACACCTGGGCTTCCACAGGCCTGCCTTTGAACCACCACAGCGACCGGCAAAACATGGCAAGGTAGCCATCAGCAACCGCAGTTTCTCTTAGATGAGAGGTTAAGTCATCGTTATTCATTTTTGAATAGGGCAGGTTAGCTAACCCAGGTTGCCGGATTAACTCTTAAATCAGTATCGGGTCAAGGAGCAAAGATAAATTAATTCTTTGTCTCATACTGTGTTCCCAGTCAGCTTAACATCGATGACCTTGGAGACTGTTTACACATAAACACTTCTTAATATTGCCTCAAACAGCTATTAAAGGCACACTTCTGTAAATCTAAAAAAGGTACTTCTTACATTGTATTTCATTTACATTTTTATGCTCAGTAAATTAGCACGAGAACATGCCTTCACTGGGAATTTAACACAGGCTCTCTTAACTCAAAACAGGACAGAAATGAGGTGTTTGATTGTATTTAAAAATAACCAAGTGATTAAGTCCTACAACCTCGGTAGTGAAAGAAACACATATAGCAGCCTTTAAATGGAGGAAACCTTTTGAAGTAAAGAGCTTGCACAGGTATTTTCTATTTTAGTCTCTGCTGAAAACATTTAAGGGGCCCTGATTGAAATTCTGAGTCAAGACTTCAAGAATCTCTCAAGATTTTTATGCATCATCAACATTTGCATGTTGTCTTTTAGAGCACTCAGAGAGCACCAGTCCTTACCGTGACATTTCATTTATGACTGTAGACAACAAAAGGTTTCCACATTAAAAAGTAGATAGTATAGTTACGTCCCCATTAAAAAGCCATGATTTGATAAGCCTATTTAGTGCCATTTTCCTTGAAGAGTCTACTGATTCCTTCAGTGCTCACAAGCCTATTTCAACAGCTTCTAAATAGTTAAAGAAATGAGGTGGTTCTGCTTTTAGTAAAAGGAAAACATTAAATTCCTAAGAAGTTTTACAGGAAGAACATTGAAGAGAAAAATATATTGATACCAAACTGAAACTATTTCTATGAAAAAAACCCAAAATCTGCCACACTCAGATTTTTGTTTTGTGACAGCACCACAAATCTCAGTGATGTTGCCTTTGTTCTGCTTGTTCACAAAGAGTTAAGGTTTAGATTAAGTCAGAAAGCTTCTGCTCTAACATTTACATTTCCTTTTCAAAACATCTTCTGCCCTTTGCACTTCTCAGTCTCACCAAAAGGTCAAGATTCTTTCACAATAAATAAGAATTTTTTTAAAATTGTTATACTTGCCTCATAACAACTTGGCCATGCAATTCAAGTAACAATGTATATAGTTCACTAATCTATGAATGAACCATAAAGCTATAGAAAATGGGGTTTTGTTCACATTTATTCTAAAATTTTGTATCTTAGATTTTTTATTTTTGAAAGCTCCTAAAATAAGTGATGCAGATAGAGAAGTTGTTATTGGTAGTCAGAAAAGTTCATGCAATGCTCATAATTATTAATACAGTAACATAATAAAATTTGAATACTTCAATCTAACATCAACATAAGTTCAATCAAACTGAAAAAAAAACCCCAAAAACAAAACCCAAAAAACCTGATGTACTTAAGAGACATTGTTCTAGTATCCCATCCACTTGAAGGGTGAAGTACTTGCAACAGGCCTGCTGGCACCCTCAGGGAGCAGATTAAAGGAATTCATGCTTTTATATTAAATTCAGGATTAAAGGATGCTGATCATCAAGGTAATAATCTATAAAAATACTTAAGCAGATGCTTAGTTTCAGTGGATCTAATAATATTGTTAATTTAAACACAACCATTCATATTCTCAAAAAGCCAGCACATTTGGGATAGCTATGGGCTGCCACTTTCCCTCACCTGGTCCCCTCAGCACTCCGCAGCACGGCACAGGCACTGTCATGTATTGTCACCTCACACCTGCATCCTGTCCCATTTAACAGGGACACTTTATTGGACTTGTGGTCGGAAAACTCAGCACCTTCTATGACCTTTGGTGGTCTTCTCTCCTACAGGTGCCTCCTAGATCCCACTTACTGCTGCCAGATTGGGAAGATGAGAGAAACTGTTTATTTACAGGTACAGTGTAACTGTAAGTCTAAGAACTCAAATTTAACTCACTATTTATGCCATCTTTCCTGTTCTGCACGTCAGTACAAAGAATTAAAATGCCACCCTGTTCTCAGTTTTACTTAGGCTTCCTGTATTGATAAAATGCTGATAGTAACAATGTTACAAACACTGCAATAAAATGACTAGGACTTAAAATCTAGTTCAACGACGATATTTTAGTTGTATTTTTACATAATAAAATTACCGAGTTCCCATTGGTAAGATGTATTTCACACATCTTGCGGATAGTGTAACCAACAATAAAAATAGGGTGTCTTATTAAATAGATCAAATGTATAAAACTGACTGTGAAGAGCAAACGAAGGTTTTATGCACAGAAGTCATCTTGCCTTAATACACCACTCACTGGATTTCTTGAAACGCAATGTGTTCTTCACTCATTTTCTTTTTGTAGATTCGTAGCCCTTACTCATACAAGTTTTGATTTCAGTACTTGGCTTCCTAGTTTCACTTCAGATCGATACAGCATTAGGAGGAGTTTTACTGCTCCCCTCAGTAACTGCTGCATCAAGCTCACAGTCACTATCCTACTCCCACCGACTCTCGCTTTGGCTAGCAGGCTGTTTACCTGCAGAAGCTGAGTGCATTCAATTTTTCTTAGTCCTCTCTGAACGGTCCTATGGTCAAGGGCCTATTGATACTAAAATCCTTGAAAAGAGCTACCCCAGACACCTACTGACCAGGTGGAACGGGCGATTTTTTAAAATTTCTCCTTTCAGAGAGACAGGGTTGTTACAGTGGTGACATTTGGACATCAGAAGAGATCAAATACCTTGAACAAACATTGATTTTCTTCTTCATTATACTCAGTCCTAATTCCCATTCAACTGACATGTATTAAATGGAAAAAAAAAATTAAATCACGTACCCACAACACGTTAACTCAAAATAACTTTGTCCATGTATCTGTGAGAGAAAATGATAATGGAGACCATTCTATCTTCTTGTTATACATACGACTTTCTGCTACAGCCTTAAGAAGCAGACTCAGGCTAACAGTCGCTTTGCAATTTAAACACCTAGAAATCTGCTTAATCATAGAACTCACCACACTGCTGTAATCGCTCCCTGGGAAATGACTTAAACGTTACTGTTTACCGCCGTACGGAGTTCTTTATACATCTCTGCTGTTGCACATCATTCCTGTTATGAGTACCATTCTTCTAAATGTATACAGGTATCGAAAACGAGTTCTTCAGGAAAATTAAAGAGCATTTATCGGTGGCACATTTTGCTATACATCTTAGACTTATTTTGAGGGCTTATTTCCTGCTTTGCTAAGAGTGAAAGTACACGTACTCCGCTCCTCATTTGCTTAGAAGCTAACAGTTGAGTACAAAGCACACAGGTCCCCGCAGCATCATTTGGAAGGGCACAGACGTCCCTCCCGGAGGCTGAGCAGCCGGGACAGGTCGCTCCTTGCCACCGCCCCGAGCCCCGGCCGTGCCCATCGCCCGCAGGCATGGCGCAGCCTGCGACCGCTGGCCCCGGCCGCTCGCTCGGCTCCCGGTGTTCCCTCCCGCCTGGCCTGTTTTTCAAACGACACCGACCCCCTCCCCCCGAGCCAAAAGATGCTGCGGCGCCAGACCTGGCGGAGGTGCCGGGTACGGAAACGCGACGGGACCTACCCGCGGGGCCGGGATATCCCCCCTCGGCACCGGGCGCGCAGGTGAGGCGGTGGGTACCGGGGACCACCGGCTTCCCGCAGCCCCCCGCACCGTCCCGGGGCCGCGGTCTGGGTCTGCCCGGGAGACCCCGGCCGGTCTCCCCTCCTCGCCTCAAGGCAAGGCGCCTCCGCGCCGCCCCTCTCCCGCCGGGACCCCGCCGCTCACCTCAGCTCGGCTGGAAGCCACCGCCGCCCCGCGGGCACACAGGCAGGCAGGCAGGC
>KZ506215.1:203462-293407 GCA_002844005.1 Limosa lapponica baueri
CTGCCTGCCGCCGGGGGGAGCGGGGCCGTGCCGTGCCCCCCCCAGCCCTCCCCGGGGCCGAGCTGGCGCCGCTGGGCGCCGTCCGCGCCGACGTGGAGCCGGCGGGGCCGGGATGGCCCCATGGACGGACGACCGGCCACCGTGGTGAGATGGCTCCCCGCCACGGTGATGGGAAGTGACGGGACTCGCCACCACGGCAGAAGCTCTGCGGTCCCACCGGTGGAGATGGCGAGTGGCACCACCAGCCCCCCCCACCCCCAGTCCCCTTTTGCCAAAGCACCCCTTTTTCAAATGGCTTTGCTTGTCTGCCAGTGGGGCCAGGTGGTTGTTTTTTTTCAGCCCCCTGAGCGCGCTGAAGCCCAGGCTGGCTGTGGGTTGTGGTTTTGGTGGCAGAGATCAGGGCTGCTTAAGAATCCCTTTGGGCTTCAATGCGTATTTTGTAATTTAAAGGTAGTCTTTAAAATGTTGGCAATGTCGTGGTATTGTTCACTTTTGAACAGGGAGAAGCAGGTTTTCCTCTTAGTTTGTCTAGCTGAGCAGGAGCAACTGAGACGCATCCCTTGCTGTCCCAAGTGTAGCTGAGGAAGAAGGTGGCTGGGCAGACAGGAGGAGAAGTTATGGAGGGGTTAAAGAGACATCTACCGAAACCCTGCCACCTCTTGCCCCAAAGGTTTAGTGAGGTCATGGGACTTGCAGTGTTTTTCTTTTGTGCTGTGGAAAACAGGGTGGTAACTGATCCAGCCAGTATCACCCATCACTAGAGAGCAGGGTTTACTGCAGAAGAGCTTTAAAGAACCAAAACCCCCTATTGCCCCCCATGCTTTATTGTCACGTCAAACAGGAGGCTTCACCGGGTAATGCCAGGGAGTGGACTTTGCCCTCTATTTATAGTATGATTTCATCTCTGTGTGAGTGAGGGTAAACACCGCAAGAAGCGGCACAGCGTCAGCGCTCCACCTGAAGCTGGGGTGTCCGTAGACTTTGCTGGCTAAATTTTTAAATGTTGAAAAGTGCTCGTATGTCTGTGTGTGTGTGTGTATATAGACTTACTCAAACCACTTCTTTTTTGTGTGATGCATAATAAGCGTCCTTGTAACACGGACAGTTTTCTCTCATCTTCTGAGCTCCATAGGTGAGGTTGACTCATCTGTAAAATGAACATGACAACGCTCACCTTCCAGCTCATGCCAAGGACTGTGTTGTGAGGATGGTGTTTACATTTACACATGCAATAGGCTAGATGAAAATTGCCTCGAAAGTACAACATAATAAAAGGGGAATTAACCTCCACAATATCATTTCGTGCCAAGACTTTGCCCTATTTACCAGTTCTGATACTTCAATTTTCGTATTTACTTTGCTTTAAATCAATCGTATTTCCCCTCCTGAAACCAGGCTTAATTTTCCACATACAGGTAATCTTGCTTAATTCAGTGAGTTGACTCAAGCTTAAAATAAAATACGCAAATGTCACTGTAGGAGTGATTTCTGTTGCAAAGATAGCATGCCGATGCTGCCACAGCATTTCCTGATACAATAACAGTAAGTATTATTGAGCTGCTCTCACATTCTCCCCGACTTCCCTTGTTGGAACAATAATGTTACAAAGTGGAGATGCATTAATATTAAAAATCAGAGCATCTATTTTTAGCTGTGATGTAATACTATTGATGTAATTTTCAGAGTAAGAGCAAAACAACAGCTTTTTATACCATGGAACTATAACTTCGATTAAGGACTGCTGAATTAAGCTAAAAGACTCTCACATAAAAACCCCAGCAACTTTTTCTGTCCTTAATGCATTATTTAATACATTTAAAAAGTGGTACTTTTTCAGCTTTCCCCTGAGGTATGATGGATGCAAGGACAAAAAAGGACTAATAGCAAGGAGAAGATTGAGGTTCGCTTTTCTTGCTGCCAGCTGTCACAGCAGAGGTACCTTCTCGGTTGAAAGACGTCTCTGAAAGCTGCTCCATGCTCTCCTCTGCTGCCAGAGGTGGTGTGGTGCCAGGAAATTTCTACTGCACGTGACCAAAGGAAGATGCACTGTGTTCTGCGGCTGCTTTCATAGTTAAACTGGGGAATATTTAATAGCTCCAGTTATATTAATTATTAAATTGAACTCTTTCTTTGTAGTTGCATCCTTGAAACTGAGCTTATTAGCATAGGATGATAATGGTAAATCCTAGAGCATGTTTGTTATATTCAGCTTATTTGGGGAATTAAGGTTCTTAGGGAATATAGATTTGCTTGCTGTATGCCAACACACTGCAAGCTGCTTATTTCAGCTACTGTCTTGATGGATCTATTTTTTAATAACTAATTGGTCTTACAGAATGAATCATTTATTTTACCTTTCTTTTTTCCTCAGAGACTCTTCAAATCTCTCAAGTTCATTATGTAATACCTTGTTGTTTTGATTGAACCTATCACAAAATGTCAGTAACCTTAGTATATGTCAGAAGTCTTAACATAAACTCTCATTTTGGAAGGAATTTTATATGCGTAATCAGCCTTCTCTACACAGGCACTAATGCCGTAACTTCTTAAGTAGTATTTGTCTCACCCAGTTTTCACTGTGAATTATAGTTGTTGGTCATTTGGGGGAAAATTCACACACTTCTTCAGAACACTATTGATACTTAAGAAGATACCCTGACAGCCATACGGTGACAAACCTGTTAGGACTTGATGCGCTCCGACAGAGACTTGAGCTTTGGCATCTGAGTGAGCTGGGGTTTTTTTAGGTGTTCTGGAAACATCTAGGCATGTCTTGTCATGCTATGACCTTCCGCAGACATCCGTTTACTCATGATCAGGTGTTTGTCAGGGGCTTTTTTTTGACTATGAGGTGGGCCCTGGCCACAGTAGGTTAAAATCAAAATAGGCCCGTGCACAGTAGACAGTGCGGGAGTCGGGCAGGTTTCAGGGCCCTCCTGTCAGGCTCGCAGGATTCAGAGGGTGATGGAAAACAACGGGCAAGGCCGGCGCCTGCCACAGGCCCCAAAGGGTACAGTGTCCCTTCTATTCCTTCAGGGCCTGCACCGGGCCCCGGCCTCGGTAAGCACCCTCTATCCCTCTCCTCGCTTCTAAGTCGGCCTTCTACCGAGGGTTTGGGCTGACGTGGCTGTCAGGCCTCAGCAGGCAAAACCACCGAGGCTGCCCCGCTCCCCGAGACAAGATGGCCGCCGGCCGCACGGGGCTGGGCACCTCCTCACGCTCGCGGGGTGGGGCCGCTGTGCGTCTCCCTGGCAACGGCACTCCCCCTCCCCCCCTCCCCGCCACCGCCGCTTGGGAAGTCCCGCCCCGGCGCGTCGCGGTTGCTAGGGAGCGGCACCGGAAGGGGCGGGGACAAGAGGGGCTGGCGGCGGCGATGGGAGCGGCCGGCGGGGACGGCGGGGCGTGAGGAGAGCGGCCGTCGCCGCCCCTCCCGCCGGCAGGTGAGCGCGGGTTGGGTTCTCCTCCCCCCACACGCAGCGCGGGCTGCAGCCACCCTCCTCCGTTGGAGGAGGTGCTCGGCCTCCCTCCCCTCCTTCCCCTTCCCCCCGCCCCCGGGGTTATCGGGGCAGCTGAAGATCCCTGTGGTATCTCGACCTTTCCCGAGAGGTGGCGGGGGAAGGTAATCGTCTCGCCCGGGTTCCCGGTGCGGGCCCGCTCTAGGAAGGTGTCAGGGAGGGGTGGGGGTGAAGCCCGCCGGGGTCGGCCTCTTCGTGCCGTGTCGCGACATGGCGCATGGCGGGTGAGGCATCGGTGAAGGCTCGAGGCCGGCTGGCCGCCTCCGCTGCGGTTCCATGTGGAAGCGTGTGGCGTGCAGACAGCTGCTCTGGGGCGTTCAGTGATCCGCTGCCCCGGGTTCCCCTGTTCCGACAGCCCAGCTGCCCGGCGGTTTCGGTCTTTGGCTCCTTTGTCTCCCTAGCGTTTTGGGACTTGCTCTGGCAGGCCCTCCAGGTCTCCTGGGGTGGCACAACCGCATCAGCTAAGCTGCATTTTCTAATGATAAACTTAATAACGAACCACAATTATGTTTTCAACTGTTAGAAGTTAATAGAGCTTTCTAGATCAGGAGTCCTCTTCCCCATGCAGATGCCAGCACCACTTACTTACACTTAATTTGCAGCGTGAAAAGATGGCCTGCGATCAGTCTATCTTCCCTAGTGGCAGTAATTCCTGGGAAGAGTGATGAGCAGGATGGTTTTGGGTCTTGCTGTCACCTCGTGGATTTGTGCCAGTCGTGGGCTGGGGCAAGAAGGCCTCGCCTTGGATCTGGCTTCTGCCAGGCTTCCCCACATTTAAGTGTTAGTGCTGTGACCAGTAAAGGCAGTGTTCTGGTGAAGTGTCAGGCCTGCTGTGCTGATACTGTAGTACTTCTTGTCTCCTGAGTAGGAGGTCTGGTGCTCTGTGCCGTTACCCTACTATATGCAGGCTAGGGCTCTGTTATACAGGTCTTCTTTGATACTTACTGAAGCTGTGGATCTCAGCTGACCACAAGTTTGAATGCATGATTATCTCGTGCAACCTCATCAGGTTATCTAGAATACCTAATTGCAGATTAGAGGATTCCTGTGGAAAATTATATTGTATTAAAATTATGTTATTGAAAATAAGGAAGTTTTTGGTGCAACTTAATGTAAGTTATTTCTTATGACTCCTTGTTTGTGGGCTTCAGTAATCAAATTACACAAGGTCAGAAGATGTTATGTAGAGGCCCGTTAAACATCATCTGAGATGATCGAACCGTCCACGTAAACCAAGGACTAATTTTCAGTCTGCTGTTGTATTGCTATCCTTTCAGTCCTCTTGTGGTGGAATGGATCTATAAGGCCTAAAGTTCCCAAAAAAGGAGAAGAATGCCACTCATGTAATTTTTCTTTTTATTTGTGGTACAAGTTATCTTCAATTTTTAGCTTTGATTTAGTTTTAACTTGCTTTCCTGTGGGTGAGTCTTCTGTTGAATTGTCTCTGGCTTCTGAAGTGAAACAGTGCAGTCTCTGGACGCACAATGGATCATGGAGCAGCCCCACCTGCTACCACAAAATCCCCTTGCTGGATCAGTAAATTCAGGGTTCCTTGCCATAGGACGTGTAAGCATGCATTGAAATATCCTCATAAAGAATCCTATAGAAAGGATGCTGTGACAGCTGTTGCATCCCAGGGTAGAAATGAGGTTACAGCATTGGAAGTGTAGGCAAATTAGCCCTGCCTGTGGCAGTGTACCAGATCTCTTAATCTTTGCCAGGCGGCAGCTCCATGCTGCTATAAAGACAGAGGCACAGGCAGCTACATTTGTCTGAGGCAGTTTCTGGAAGAACAAGCCCTGAGGGTACTTATATCTTATACTAGGGATGCTGGAGTGAGACACACTTGCGAAGCAGGGAGCAAGGTGAGGGTGTCATGTCACAGAGACACGGGTATAACGTTGATATTGGATGTTGGTAAACCTAATGGGGTAGTTTGGAGATGTAGAGGACAAGTTTTAGGCCTTTTGAAAATTTTACGTTGTGTTTGGGTAATGCTATCGTAGCATTTAACACATTTCCTTTTGAAGGGACAATTCTATTCCAAGCTGACTAATCCCTGAACTTTTAAAACCACAACAAGATGATGTGTGGTACTGATGAGTCACTGATAGTGAATCATACATACTTCAGTACAAATAAATGAATCCCTTTGTTTCGTTTATTTTTGTTTTGGTCTGGAAGGCCCAGAGAAAGATCATGACCTTGTAGAACTAGGTGCTGTATAAGCACACAGAAAAAGACCCTGAGCCTGTGTATACTCATTTCTATCTGTCTATTTAGGCTTGATTTCGACTTGTATTATCTATGTGAATAAAAATAAGTGTCTAAAACTCTTTAAAATGGAATCTAATAGTAAACTTTTCTGCCTTGTGGAGTTTGGCAGATTAAATAGTACATTTCCATACCTAGTCCTAGAAACTGACCCCTTGAATTCCAGTCCAATATCTTAGTTGCAGAAATTATATTAACTACATTCATAACTTTTCATTCATACTACATTCATACTTGCTTTAATTACAGTACTACATTAGTAAAGATGATTTGAAGTTTTAGTTTACTTTTTAATGGAAAAGTATATGTAGAGGGAGCAGTAGATGGTGTTACGTGTGTGTGTGTAACTCTGCTCTCTCCCACTCCCTTGCATGATGGTTTTTGTTCTTGGGAGAGATGTGTGCTTTTGGTTCAAAGAGATTTTCTTCTGAATCAGCACACTTCTCTGCGGTTGGTTTCTGTGAAACGTAACTATGAAAATTCACTAGGCTGCACTAATTTGTGGAATGAACTCCAGAAAGACTAAACAGCAACATCGAAACTGCTTATGAGAGCTGTCTATCCTTGACTTTATCAGTTATTATCATTTGCTCATGAATATATGTTAGCTTGCTTAATAGTTGTATATCTGTCAAGCCTAGATCCTGGGAGGCTGGGCTTCACCACTTAGAGACAGGGTAAATATGTTGTTCATTGTATAAAATATAGTGTTCTGTCCACATCAACTGGATTGTAGGCTTTCGGCTCTAGACCATGGGTGCATGAAGGATGTCCTGTTTGAGGGGGAGATATCTGTCCTTTGTTTCAGTGGCCAGTCTGGTCCAAGACATGACAAAGGACAAAGTGCTTCTGTTCATGTTTCTTTGCCCCCATCTTCATTGGTATTGCATTAATGCACGATGTGAGACACCATGTGGAGGGGATTTTGCCAAAGAGCCCTTGTAAAGGGGAGTGCAAACTGGTGAGTGCCTGCTACTGTCAGAAGGCTGCAGCTTGCCCTTCAGAGAGGCAGAAATTATGGGTGCTGGGCTTGTCCTCACTGCTTCTTCAGTGCATTTGTTGTGCATTCCCACCGTGGTAGACTTTGCTGTCTTCCTCAAATAAAAAGGGCAAGGATGTAACACATTATATCAGAGGATTGACAAAAGTAACTTGATGTGGTGGGTTGACCTTGACTGGACGCCAGGTGCCCACCAAAGCTGCTCTATCGCTCCTGCTTCTCAGCTGGACACGGGGAGAGAAAATATAATGAAAGGCTCGTGGGTTGAGATAAGGACAGGGAGACATCACTCAGCAATTACCATGATGGGCAAAACAGACTCGACTTGGGGAAAATTATTTTATTAGCAATCCAATCAGATGAGGGTAGTGAGAAATAAAAACTAAATTTTAAAACATCTTCCCCTTACCCCTCCCTTCTTCCCAAGATCAGCTTCACTCCTGATTTTCTCTACCTCCCCCCCTGAGTGGTGCAGTGGGATGGGGAATGGGGGTTGTGGTCAGTTCATCATATGCTGTCTCTGCCACTGCTTCCTCCTCACAGGGAGGACTCTTCACATTCTTCCCCTGTTCCAGTGTGGGATCCCTACCGCAGGAGACAGTTCTCCATGAACTTCTCCAATGTGAGTCCTTCCATGGGGTGCAATCCTTCAGGAACAGACTGCTCCAGTGTGGGTCCCCTCTGGGCTCACAAGTCCTGCCAGCAAACCTGCTCCAGCATGAGTTTTTCTCTCCATGGGGCCACAGGTCCTGCCAGGAGCCTGCTCAAGTGCAGGCTTGCCACAAGGTCACAGCCTTCTTTGGGTGCACCCACCTGCTCTGTTGTGGGGTCCTCCATGGGCTTCAGGTGAATATCTGCTCCACCATTAACATCCATGGGCTGCAGGGGGACAGCCTGCCTCACCGTGGTCTTTATGGGCCGCAGGGCAATCTCTGCTCTGGTGCCTGGAGCACCTCCTTCCCCTCCTTCTTCACTGACCTTGGTGTCTGCAGAGTTATTTCTCTCACATATTCTCACTCCTCTCTTCTGGATGCTGCTACACAGGTTTGTTTTTTTCCCTTCACAAAGGTGTTATCATAGAGGCACTACCACCGTCACTGATGGGCTCAGCCTTGGCCGGTGGCGGGTCCATCTTGGAGCCAGCTGGCATGGGCTCTATCGGATACGGGGGAAGCTTCTAGCAGCTTCTCACAGAAGCCATCGCTATAGCCCCCCTGCTACCAAAACCTTGCCATGCAAATCCAATACACTTGAGCCACCCAGAACAAGACAGACATCAGTGAACTTCAGGGAGTTGAGTGGAGGGTTACCAAGGTGGTCAGGGGGCTGAGGCACTTGTCTGGTGAGGAGAAGCTGGGGCAACTGTGTTTCTTCAGGCTGGAGGTGGTTCTGGGGTCACCTAAAAGCAGCCTGCCTGTACCTATGAGGAGGTTATCAAAAAGACAGACCCAGGCTCTTTAGCGTGGTGAAAGGTGGGAAGATGAGAGACAGCCGAAGAAAAGAGGTTCAGAATATGTGGGAAAATATATGGAAAAAACCCTTTCCCCATGTGGCCAGTCAAGCAGTGAGACAGGATGCCCAGAGAAGCTGGGAATCTTTGGAGGTTTTCAAAATGTGTTTGGATAAAGCTCTGAGCAACCTGCTCTGACCTCATTGCTAACCTGCATTGAGTGAAGGCTGGACAAGAGACCTCCTGAGATCCCTTCTAGCCAGAATGATGGGCTGATCCTAGCAGAGAAGACTGATCTGGACAAGTGAGAGATCTAATGCAGAAAGTGACACCTAGGTGTCATTAATTGAAATGCAGCTTATAAGCACTGTTCTAACAACCTTAGGCTTGAAGAAGTTCTGCTGTCAAGGATTTAATGATACCAGCTTATCCATATCTGCTCCAGCTAGAGCAGGAGGCAAGATCATGGCTGCATGAAATACAGAGAAGACAACACAAAGTTGGTAATGTTACTTAGTTCCCTCCCTTGCCATATAGCAAATCCTGATTCTTGATAGAGCATGTAAGGAATTTCTCTTAGAATCATTTTCTTTTCTTCTACAGTCACTAAGTGATCCCTATGAACTCTCCTACTTCAAAACAAAGCAAAAAAGTATATGCATGTAAGTCTTGGTTAGAAATAATAAAATGTCTGTGCTCTACGCTTGGATCTGTAAACATTATCCAGTAAGCGTTCGATAGTGATTTCTGTCATTAGTGTAGTTCTGGAGAGACATGAGTTGTGTGCCCATTCATAAGAGGTGGATTGGCTGGGGAGTGTGAAAGGTCCTTGTAACGAGTGTCCTTGTTTGTAGTTGACCAGTTGACAAATGCAGGGTTTCAGTCTGAACTGAAAATGTTATTTTCCTTGATTTTTAAATTAATTTACTACTTCTGTTTTACTCATGTTAAAGTGCTGTCTAGATGCCACTTTTCTTTTGCTTTGACTTTCTTGGTCTTGGTCTTCCCTGTTTTCAACTTCACATCTTTAAACTTTTCTTCACTAACATGTTGATTCTGCCTTAGGATAATGGCAGGAAAAGTGAAGTGGGTAACTGACATAGAAAAGTCTGTTCTAATAAACAACTTTGAAAAAAGAGGCTGGATTCAGGTGGCAGAAAATGAAGACTGGAATTTTTATTGGTGAGTACATTAAAAATACCAATTTCTAAATTTGTAAAACATTTTAACATCTTATGTTAATACCATTAATAATATAACAAAATGCATATTGAAAAATGAAAGATGCAGAAATTATCATTGATTTACTGCAGTGCTCCTGAGAGTGTAACGTTGTTTTGTTGCTTCTGTCTTGTTGTCTTATGCTCTTGCTGGTCTTCTGTTCAGATTTACATTGGTAGATTCCTGTATCTGTGCAGGCCTGCTAAAGTCATTGGTGTTCTTCAGGGCAGAAGGTCCCATCTGCATGGATCCATTCCCATGCTACTGATCTCATGTATCGTTAGTTTGCCAAAGGTTTTGTCAGGGCGTGGAAAGTCACTGACCTAGCAAGATACCAATCGCTTCTGGGAATACCAATTGTAAAAAGCCCAGGGCAAAGGCTGTGCTTAGTGATTTTTGTTTTGAAATGTGATACCTGATTTTATTTGATTTTTTTGTATGCAGTAAGCAGAATTTTTCCTTTAATGTTGGAGGGCGCTTGTGGCCTGAGGGCAATCTTTGAATGTATCTTTCCCCAAAATTTTCTGATTACACAACATAAGCAAAATAATGCAAGAGTACACAGCTCCAATATATGATAGAATATTCTTTTATCAGTGTGACGCGGGCTTGCCCTCTTACCAGAGTCCAGGCTCCTGTAATAAAAGCCTTGAGAACTGTATTTTCCTTCTCCTTCATGATAATGATTTATATGCAGACTAATTATTCAACATTTCAATACTGAGAGTGAATGTGAAATTAAATCAAGATAATGGTGAAAGGAGGAGAGTAAATAATCTAACTTCTTATTTGGCATTTGTCTAATATAAGACCATGAAATACTGTCCTAGAATGCAGTAATCTTTTAATTGGCAGAAACAATACTGTTTAAGTAAACCAAACAATTTATATTGTCCCTTTCAAATACAACAGAATGGCAGTTTGTGCTGCCAAATGTACCCTTTGTGAATCACTTATTTAAATGGGTAGGAATCTAGTAATCTGCTCATGCTTTTGGAATGCGATTGGGGGGGAGTGGGGGAACAGGGCAGTCATGGAAACTGTTGTGTGACTGGTTGTTTGGTTTGGTTTGGGGTTTTGTTTTTTTTCCTTCCTGAAATGATAATGCTGTGGACTGATGGCATTCAGGAAATATTCTTAAGTTTCTAATGTGAGACATCTGATACAGAAAATTCTTTGTATCTATGGCCCTGCTCTGGTGTTCTGTGAAAAATGAAGTAGATAACTGATTTGTTGACTTTGTCGCTGCAGCCCTCTGGTCTGGTGTTTATGGGTGTTTTTAGCAAGATCTCTGAATCACTGTTTTCAATTCATATGCTTGAAGTCCTTTACGATTGGAATACCAAGGTAGTCAGTAAGAAGTTGGTTTTATGGCTTTTTTTAAGAGGAAAGCTGAGTTTCCAGAGACTGAAGTAACAGATTTAGAAAGATGTTTCTGTAGCATTTGGGTGTGCATCAGTCATTTTTAGGCCCTGCTGGGGGTTGACCTGACTATCCAGAGTCCAGCAGGGCCAAGTTGTCATCTTTCCTCAATTTCTGTGCCAATTTCAGTAGCACTAGAGGGATCGATAAAACTTCTAGCAGAATTTCATTGGTTTTGCTAATAGAAGTTCAGGATATGTTGGATTGTCAGTGCAGCAAAATATTATACAACAAAGAGAAATGAGAGGGAGAAAAGGTGAATTGAATGTAAGAAAATAATTTCAACTTTGTCCTCCTTAATTGTGTTTCTTGAGAGAAGTCATTTGGTATCTGTCTTTGCTTTCAGGATGAGCGTACAAACAATTAGAAATGTTTTCAGTGTGGAAACTGGTTACCGCCTCTCCGATGACCAAATTGTCAATCATTTCCCAAACCACTATGAACTGACCAGAAAAGATTTGATGGTAAAGAATATCAAGCGATACAGGAAAGAACTTGAGAAAGAAGGAAGTCCTCTTGCAGAAAAGGACGAAAATGGGAAATATATTTATTTGGGTATGTGTTTCTCTTTGTCAGCATTAATCTTTTTTCCTGTGTGGTCAATAAGCTGGAATTGAGCTAGCTTTTCTGTGCACAAGGCACTGAGCCTCTCAAGTGTTAGAACATTAAAGTGACTATCTTGAAATGCTCTGTCCCTGTCAATTAAATAAAGTGCACTTTGTCCTAAAGTTATTTGCTGCATTCTGCAAACCTAACGGCCTTCTCTCTGTCTTCTCCTCCTTTTCTCTCCCCTCAAATCTGTCATTAGAGCATAAGGAAACACAAGAATAGGGAAAGCGATAAAAACAATAGTAGTGAATATTTCCTATGAAATACTATGTTTTCAAAGCTTTTCACAAACCTTGCTTTGAAGGATAATATTTTACTAATTGAGAGGAATAGAGGGGATGCCACTCATTCAGGATCTTTGTTGAAATTAGAGACAAAGCAGGAATAAAAGATTGAACATTTCTGTTACCACAGCACGAAGACCCAATTCCTCCGCTCTGTACTTGCTAGTATTCAGCAGTATTCAAGGAGGAGAACAAACCCAGTTTGTATGCATGGAAGTTGTATTTAGACTTAGTTTTGTAAGTAGTAAGACTCTTAAAGAAGACTAAACTTACCAGTGCAGTATTAGTGGAAGCAACATTGAATGAAGTGATAATGAAATTATTATTTTTGAATGTAAGGGTACAGAAATGGCTGTGTAACCAGGCTTTTTGTGTTTTGGGAGGGGAGTCTGGTGGAGGGAAGGGGTTGGTTGGTTGGGATTTTGCTGGGGTTGTTTTGTTTTTACTTACTTTGGAGAGCAAAAATTGTGGGATTAAGGTACTTTGCAATAATATTAGTGGTGAAACCAAAGGGCTCTGGAAATTCATATGAGACAGATTGGAGTTTCTTTAATTCAAAAGCGAAAAAAAAACTTATCTGAAAACCTTATACTGGAGCAAAAACTACATTAAGCTTTTGCAGAAAGGCTCTAGATGGAACTGAATGAATAAACTCTTTAGAAAAGAAATTTGAGGGAAGTTGGAGAACAAGTAATGACTGCTAGAAAATAATAATAATAATAATTTAAAAAAGCAAACAAAAAAACCCACCAAAAAAAATCCCCAACCAAACACAAACCAAATCCAAACCAGCTATAGATCAGGAATGAGGAGAGTAAAGTTGTTTTGGAGGTCAGAAAGCATTGGAGTGAAACAGAGATGAGGATATGTTGAATTGATCTACATCTTGGGAAAGTGAAGTGGTTCATCCATGTAAGAAAAAAAGGAGTTCTGTATGGGTGGACATGAGAATAATCTGATAGCAAAAAGGGAGAAATGCTTTTCTTTAGATTTCAGTAAGCATGGCCATACTGATTGTGGGAGCAAATAAGAATAACTAATGGGAGTTACATGGAAATAAAGATGACCACATCCAAAGGAGAAGCAACACCAGCACTCACATTTTTGCATGCACAGAGAATGATAGTGGTTAGTGAAATGGTAAAAGCTGGCATAAGAAATTGAGAAAGTTTGATAAAGTTAAGTTGCAATGGTATATAATACTCTAATTTCACAGCATACAAGCACAAGAAGAAAATTGATTTGTGAGTTAAAACCTATTAATGTGAAGTTAGCAGCATGCAATATTTTGCAATTGTTTAAGTAAAAACTATAACTGGAACTTAAATGAGATAAAAAGCAATGTGAGTCTTAATGAAGGTGGATCATGCCAGACTGGAAAACTGGAAAGACAGAAATTTTTGTAGTCTATATGTGTCAATAGCCTTACCAGATATAGTGTTCTTAATTGTGCACCTTTTTTTCCCCTTTCCTCAGATTTTGTTCCTGTTACCTTTATGCTTCCTGCCGATTATAATCTCTTCGTTGAAGAATTCAGAAAAAATCCCTCCAGCACTTGGATTATGAAACCTTGTGGCAAAGCTCAGGGAAAAGGAATATTTCTAATCAATAAACTCTCCCAAATTAAAAAATGGTCTCGAGACAGCAAAACATCTTCGTAAGTTCTTAAAACACAAACGCTTTATTGTCTTTTCTGTAATCAGGTGAACCACATCAACATGCTAATTGTCTGATGCATGGGAAAAGTACTCCATTATTATTGCTTTGTCATTATATAGTTAGTTTTGCATTTAATCTCAGCTGTTATCTGACTTCCTCCTTCAAGAAGGTTTTATTATGATTTGTTTTGGTATGAGAAGGTACAAAGGACTGCTCAATTAACTATTCTTTATAAAAAGGCTTTCAGTGTTGTTGGGAAAAAAAGTGCACAGAAATAAATTGTTCTGCTTCATATTATTAAATAGCAGGAACCAAGAGAAAAATCTTACCCTAAGCAATTTCAATAATTATTTTATTTAATATATATTAAATCACTTTTTAAACTAGTACAAACATTTATATGAAATAAATACATTATCTGTTTGGAGCACAAAATAATACACCTCATGTTGGTGATCTACTTCCAAATGGATGGAAAAGGTTAGCAATCTGTGTTTTTCTCTGACTAGTAAAAGTTTTGATCACACAACTAATGTTAATTTTTTTCCTGCTATGAAGTGGCCAAATATCGCTTGAGTCTTCTACTCCTCATCCCCCCTCCTTTTGACTTGGAATCCGAAGAATGTCACAGTCTGAAAGTTATCTTAGCTTTTCACAGTCATTTGCAATTGCACACCAAGCATAAATACAATATTCTAGGAGTATAAGACCTTGACTAATGAATGTAATGTAATACATACCCTTTGCTTGTCTGAACCATGCCAAGCTCTAAATGCTCTCCAAGGAACAGACTGGCTTGTAGAGCTGCATTCTAAATGCCCTGTTAACTTCAAAACTGAGTTTAAATGGTTCATTGATCTTGGTCATCTGTTTAGTATTTTTAACTTTTTTTTTTGGTATGTAATGCCTGATGCCAAGTGTGTATTATTAACCACTACAACTTTAGACATTGTCTTGGCAAAAGGTGCAAGATTTCTGTCAATCCAAAATTTACAGACTGCTTCTAAAGAAGAAAAAGACTTAGCAGATTGTATGGTTGCAATTGTCACGCTCTGAAATGTTATTTGTATTTTTCAGGTTTGTAACTCAGTCTTCCAAGGAAGCCTATGTGATTTCTCTCTATATCAACAATCCATTACTTATTGGTGGAAAGAAATTTGATCTTCGTCTATATGTTTTAGTATCTACATATCGTCCACTGAGATGTTACATGTAAGATTGTATACATTTGTATTTTATTTTGAGACAATGTTTAATGTAGTCAAAATAATGTTGCATTCATTGCACAAAGAAGTTTAACATGTACGTGGTATCCTTGGATGCTCTTTTCCTTATTTCTTATTGGGGTTTAACACATTTTAATGACTTTTTGCATTTAAGGTATAAACTTGGATTTTGCCGGTTTTGCACAGTAAAATATACACCAAGTACAAGTGAATTGGATAACATGTTTGTACATCTTACAAATGTTGCCATTCAGAAACATGGGGTAAGTGTACTGACTTCCTAGGTGCTCTTTTGTAGCAAGACTGATTTTCTTAGATTGTTCCAAGAAACTTGGAATAAAAAGGTTTTGTTTGTCATATTCTCCATCATCTTGCAATTAAAATACTTCAACTTGAACTTACAAATAAATTTCAGCAGACTGCAGATGAAAAGTATGCAAGATAACAAGTTGCAGCTCTGTAATAGATTTGATATCTTCAGTATTGACTTGGAGTAGTTGAAAGCAGGGTATTTTTTTCCCTAGTCTCCTGTCATTTAAATGCTAATATGCTCACTTAGCAGTTGATTCTCTGAGCAGTGGAATTAATGAAGCCTGGTTCCTGTGAATTTGTATTTTATAATAGCACTTCAATATCGCCTTCCTGATCTCCCTTTCCCTCTCTCTCTCTCCCATGGAGTTAATTCAGGTTTCCTATTTTCAATACTTATTCATCACAGTACTTTCCAGCTTCTTCCTATGTTTGCCCCCCGCCCCCAGCTTCCTTCTCTGGGTAAGAAAGGGAATGTGCAGTTGCGAGCTTGGAGATAAATGTGTGCTGCCTGGCCAGCTGGTGGCTTCCTCTTGAATGGGCAAAGATGGAGCTCTGCCTGCAGAGCAGTTCTGTCCTATAATTTGCCATTGATATTCATAAAACATGTGGAAACCTGATAGCTTTGACAGCACTTCCCTGTGTCAAAATAGGCTGAAATTTGCCACTGGGAGGAAAGGCTAGTGGGTCAGGGGTGACATGAACAGATGGGCATACACTGTCACTGCCCAAGCCTTGTTTCTTCAGGGAATCCACTTGATGATGATGACTGTCTCTTTTGCGTTGTTAGCGGAAGTCTGTGATTTATAAACTGTGCCTCTGTTACAGTAATTAAAACTCAATTGTCGCACTTCCTAATTTCATAGGTTTTATTTTAAGAGCATGGAAAATGTTTACGTACATACACGTACACTTATGCATATATATATTCATATGTGTATACCCATACAAGATACATTATATGTATCTTAAATTGCAACCTTGCTAAATGTGCCTTGTCTCTTACTGTTCCGTAAGATGTGCAGCATAGCAGAACTGCTTATGTCTGGATATTCCTGTAACAACAATGTGAATTATAAATATCACTTATGGTGGTAGTTATAAACCAGGGAAGTGTCAAAATATGGCATTTTTCAGTGCAACAAACATTTTCTTGCTCAGGTGCTGATTTGTGAAGTGCTTCAAACATATTATTGTTTGACAGGGTGTACTGAGAATTAGTTGTGTTGAAAGCAGATCCCATAAACTTAGAGCACTGCTGTTGCCAATAGCAGTGAACAAATGAGGCATGTGAGACGTTGCCTATCCTGTTATTCTGCACCCTTTCATCTTCTCTACCAGTTAAAGAATGGCCTTCAAGATTTCTCCCAAATAAAAGTAGAAGTGAAAATAGCAGTGAGGTCACTTTGAGAGAAGAAAGGACAACAGAAATAATAGCTTAAAAACATGGAGTCGTTATTAGAGTATTTGAAAAACTTTTTAGAAATTTTCAACCACTAATATCTGTTGAGTTTTGCAGAAAGAAGTGAGAAAAGTTTAATGTAGAGCCAGTCTATCCATCCTCTCTGTCCTTCTATTTTAAACACGTCTGTAACTTTGGAGGCACTTAGGCTGTAGAGTTTTAGAAGAAGAAGAACCTAATTTGAACCATCAAGTAATTTATCAAAATTATGATGAGGTCTGGAAAAACTCTTTTAAGCTCTAGTTGTTAATCTCTACTGTAACCCCTACGTGAACCATGGAGTTCCAGTTGTGTTTGTGCCCTACAAGCTCATGGGAAAACTTCCCTAATTTGAGAAGCACACAATTCAATATCGGGCAGTGGGAAAGGGGAAAATGGAGGAAGGAGGGTAAGTCAGTATACCCATTGTAATGTTTGTGCTGGAAAAGACAGTTCGAAGTCATTATTCACTGCATGTGTAATACAAGCAAAACAACAGTAATTCTTCTACTTAATTATTTTCAGTTAGTGATCTTCTAAGTAGCATGCAATACTCTACTTTGTTTTAATACTTTTAATTAAACAGCTGTGATTGTGTAAAGCTCTATCCAGTTGCAGTCTATTTTGATTTGAGTACTTGTTCTGAAATGCAAAGAGGGTTGAAACTTTGATCTCTGTTCCCTTGCTGGAATCTGATCTCAAGACATTTTTTCCATGGAGCAAGTCCTGAGAACCATGTTTCAGATCTTTATTTGTCCAGTCCAGTTTTCGAAATTTACTAAGGGGGGAGCTGTAGAAAAAGCCTAAAAATAGATAGAGGCTTCTCTGACCTTGACTTAGAGGATGACGGATTTCATTCCTCTGACAACTTTTTTTTCTGCTCTATGCATTCTGTGTTTTATGATTTAGCAGGCGTACAATCATTCATTCTTAGAAATGCTCTGAGGAGAACCTTTATAAAGGGACAAAGCATTTGTTCTGAGAGTTATTCAAGGGCTGAATGTGTGTCTTTCCATCAGTAAGAATACCGTCAGTTTGCTTTTGTCTTTCCATTTAAAGAGAATGTAGAGCAGAGCCTTGATAACCTCTGAAAAGACAAATATAAGGTAGCCTCCTTTTTTTCCCCTGTTCTGTTTCAGTTTCAGTGGCACTTAGTGTTTTTTCTATATCAAAATACTGAATTACTTGAAAAATTAACCTTTAAAAATACAGTCACTGTCCTCTTGAATGTAACTGTTGTCAGTAGCACCATTAAGAAGATACCGGTTTTGCCTTTTGGGAAACAGACGAGTCACATTTTAAATGAATAAACACAGACAAGCACTTTCAGGGGCTGCATTTTAAAGCAGCTAACTTCGGTGAAATTTGTCTGTTGCGCACTTAATTATTTCTCCCTTATCCCCAAAGAAGGAAAAAGTTCAGCTCTTTCCTTTCACGGTTTAAAGCTTGTATTTCCCAATCATAAATTATGTTTTATAGTAAAACTGTCAAAGTACAGTTGTTTTTTTCTTCCGAGAAAGATTTATTACTTGATTTGCAATGTGTGATATAAACATATACAACTATAATAAAACCAGTTATTTACATAGAGGGCAGTTCAAAGTAAAGCTGAATTCTTCACAAAACTGTAAAATAGAGTAAAAGCAACTTGCTGAGCTTTTTTTAGAGCAGTACTTGCATGTAAGTATAAGTGGGATTTTTGTGTGAATGAAACAAAACTGCTGATCAGCTTCAAAATCTTAGACTGAATTAACTCCTTAACTCTTCAGGATGATTACAATCATATCCATGGAGGCAAGTGGACGGTGAGTAACTTACGCCTGTATCTGGAGAGCACCCGTGGAAAGGAAGTCACAAACAAATTATTTGATGAAATTCATTGGATAATTGTGCAGTCACTGAAGGCTGTTGCGGTGAGTACTGTTCCTGGAATGCTGCCAGCGATAGCATTACGGCTACAGGCTTCTCATAATCATGAAAGTGAGTTTGCCATCAAAACCCCCAAAATCTATTTCCTGCTGTTTGAGGTATGGTATTGATGCTGATTGCTGCAATTCTTTTATCTCTTGATTTCTCTGAGCTGAGTGAATTTGAATCTTGGGTGGGTGGGTGAGCTATCTGTGCATATTGAAGAAATGGATGAATCTCTTTCCTTGAGGCCTCTGTGAACTATTTAATAAGACTTGATACTGCCCTTGTGAATAGAATTGAGCTCTGCCAGGTTGCATGACATCATTTCAGCAATAACAAATGTGTCAAAGAAAAAATAGCTCTGGAGGACAATTTATCAAAGAAAATATAAGGCTATTAGTTCAGCAGAGTTACATAACTTACTTTCACCTCTTTTATGCACAAGTCACATAGTTATCATCAGGTCTTATTTTAAAAAAAAGAGAAGTAGCAACCAATCCTCTGCTTGAGTGACTTTCTAGTGTTTGGGTAATATGCCATGATTACAGTAAAGAGCACGTATCACTCTGTTGGTCACCTGGGGTAACTGAAGAGCTCACTGGTGCCAAGGACTGTCTTGTTCCCAAGTACATGGTACTGTCATCTCTTTGGGGTTGGTCCTGGCACCATCGTGAGCTGAATCAGCTCACTCACCCAACTGACAATTACTATCTTGCTTTATTGATGGGTTAGTATTCTGCCAGTGTAATAAGCTGAATCACCTCACTGAAGGACCAGAAGAACACAGAATCGGCAGGAGAAAGAGGGACAAGGTCATGAAACTGGGAGCAGTGGGAGGTGGGGAAGCATGGTTCAACTCAGCCTCTGCTGTGCAATCGTATTTGAAACCAGATGAGAAAAAAAAGACGTAATACAAATGTTAGCAGAACCTTAGAAGAGGAAAAGTGGTGAGGATTATTGAGCGTGCCATGTTTTGGTCCTCTTGGCTTTCTGACAATGGCAAATGCAATGAGAGATGCTTATTCTTCCTTTCCCCTTTCGCTCCCTGAAGAATTGAAAAGCTTTCATTATTAGTCTAGGGGTAATCATCTCATTAACCTGTTACAAAGGTTTCTTTAAAAGATCTGGTGAGATTTGCATAGAAGAAAAGTCGTACCATGCATACTGCAAATGTTTAGCAGATGCTGGAAAACTACTGATCCTTTAGAGGATGTGCATCTCAGTATGACTTGGTCCTGCATCTCTCTTGGCTTTCGGGATCATAGTTGACTTGAGTTAATTATAATTTTAAAATGTATCTGGTAATTGTTTAACCACGAATGTCTGCATAGTTACAGCAGTATAATAAAAGAAATGTCTTTGAATAAGTCTCCTTTTTCTGAAGTTTAAAGATTTCATGATTATGTGAAGCTGTGTTATGTAAATTTTAAAACTTCCTGATTTCTCCTGATGCGTGCAGGCTTTAAATATTGCTATTACTTTTGCAAAATATGAAACCACTTTTATTTTCATGCTGGAAACATAATGTAAAATTAATGTAATTTAGTAGTTGGCATTAATGTGATCGTTAATATTGAAATACTTACAGCTTGGAAAAAAGAGGCAATCCTGAACTTAGTAGTTAGCAAGCTTATATTAGAATTACAACACTGAAAACTGTTGTAGAAGATTCGTAATGTAATCGAAGGTGGTTTCTAGCAAACAAAGTGCGTAACCAGGTTACTTACTCAATTGTGGATTTTAATACATATTGTTGTCTTTTTTTTTTTTCTAGCCTGTAATGAATAATGATAAACACTGCTTTGAGTGTTATGGATATGACATTATCATTGATGACAAGCTTAAACCATGGCTAATTGAGGTAAAGATACATAAAATACAGGCAAAAAACCTTCCTTCTCATTTCACAGAATAAAACTAAGTAGATTTCAGTGTAGTCTTTCCTCTTTTGAACATTTTTTGCTCCTCAGGTAAGTGGATTAAGAAAAATGTTGGAAAGTAAAATAGGCCATGTGATGGCCAAGCTAGAATATGCTTTTGTTTCCTATTTGTTTGGCTTTTCTATTTGTTTGTGGCTTTCTGTTTTGTCTTTTAAATCCAGCGTGTCCATACAATTGGGCTTCAGAGGCATTCTGAATGTTAGCAGCCCTATTAGATACTATATCAGTAGCTGGAAAATTGGCATTGGCTCGGTGGAGCATAACATCAAGCTTAAATATTAAATGCTATCATGGCCTTGATGTTGCAGCTTGAGAGGAAAGAAAAGGGGCACACAAGGAATAATTGGGATATTTGGAAGGCTTTTTTTTTTTTTTACATAAATGTCTCTTTAGTGTATTAACTTTGGGTCTGTAAATTCTAAATAAATTATATCCAGCCCTTTTCCTTCTCAATCTAATTGGAAGTGAAAGATCAAAGGTAAATGAACTTTATAAAAAAGAAATAAAAATATGTTTATTGTTCTGATACCACTTCTCTATAATAAATGTGGAACAAGAGAGATGTTAGATGAAGCCCAGTTTTAATTAAAACAAGATGCAATGTAGTGCTTTGAATAAAGAGGATGTATGTGTTTCTCCTGCTCACAGTTTAAGAGGGGAGAACTTGTTGATGAACTCTGTCTTGTCTTGAACTCTGGTGAATCTAGTCTCAACAAAAATCTTCAGGCTGACACTGCAGACGCTTAGTGGTGTGGTGCTTTGGTTTTTAAGTAAAAAGAAAAGTGCCCAGTGGGGGATTCCTTCCAGTGTCTGAGGAACTGAAAGATGTGCTTTGAGACGCTGAGTCTTAATTTCCCAAATAGTACATATAGTCATGACCATGCTGTTTGGAGAACTACATACGACTCAAAAAAATGATGCTGACATTTTTTTTTTCTTTTGTAGGTTAATGCTTCCCCTTCTCTTACTTCCAGTACTGCTAATGATCGCATTTTGAAGTATAATCTTATTAATGACACACTTAACATTGCTGTGCCTAATGGGGAGATTCCAGACTGCAAATGGAATAAATCTCCGCCGAAAGAGGTTCTTGGCAATTATGAAGTCTTGTAAGTTTTATCAATGTTCTACATAAATGGAAATGTTTTTCAGTCACCTCACTTTTTTAATGTGTAATGTAGACCACAGAGGTAAAGTGAACTTCATTCTAATGTGAAAAATGTGCATAATGTGCGACTTCATTTTTTTGGAGCTGCAGTAGCAGTGTTGGAGGTGGGAGTGCATTAAAGCAGAGTTACCTCGCCTCATCTCCAGAGGGAATGTTACTTACCTGAAGAGCCCCTGCCTGTACCTTCTGAGCTTCCAGCAGCTGGATTTGAGGGATAAAGGCAAAGAGAGTGTTTGTCTTCTACATGTGTAGAACTTTAATTGTATTGAGTACGATATATAGACGGTAGTTAAATAGATATAATAGCTATTTGATAGAAATTTTCTTAGTTCATAGAAATTATGCCACTTGACTCCTGTAATTCATGGATGTAATAAAAATGACTTGTTTAGGTATTTTTTAAATTCCCCAATCTGTATTACAAAGGGAGAAATGAAAAAGAGTTCTTTATATTGGAGTGTCTGGAGGATTTATCTAGGATTTATTGGTCTTATATAGAATAACACTGATTTAAATACCCTATGGAGGATACAGTTTCTCATATCTTTTGAGAAAAAGTTCAGATAGGTTCTCTAGCACTAGTGGTACAATTGTTCAATATGTCAGGAATGCGGTTATGTACATAGTTAGTCCACCACACTGATCTTAAATACTCTTTCTATACACTAGTAAAGACAGTTAACTATGTATGTGTTGGATGAATTGTGATTTAAGTTTTAATGAATGTTATATACATGGTATCTGCAAATGCCTATACAGTAGTGTAACTGAGTGTATATTTTGACTGTTCTACAAAATATTGTATTATTGTCTTTATGCATCTGTAGCTAATTTCTGCTTGGAATTTGCATAGCAGCTGAGAGGTGAGTATATACTGAAGTTATCTGAGGCCATAATGGGCTTAGATATTTAAAGAACTACTTGTCACCATGGTTAAGTGTTATAAAATATATGTCATCAAATGCATTTAATTTAAGCGCGCTGCTGTTTGTTCACCTCATTCTTTCCCTACTCGCTCTCTGATGCAACAGTGGAGTTTTTTAGCACTGCAGCTAACAATCCTCTGTTTGAAGCAATAGCTTAAGACTTTATTAAAGCTGCCAGCAGTCTGATGTTCTTGCTTAACCACAGACCTACGTAGTGAGGAGGAATACAGAAGTACGTGTAAAATTTCACAAGCATAAAATTTCACAAACTCAGGAGTTTAACCAAACCTTGCCAGATGATTTCTTTCTTTCAAAAAGTAGCTGAAGATATTTCAGTTGGCCTGTATTGTAACATCATGTGGTAGCATACTTCCTTGAATAATAGCTGCATATCAAACCATGCATGTGTATACCTATGTGTAGAACAGCTTGTATTAAGTTTCAGTGCTAGATATTAAGCAAAATAGAATATTAAGAAAAATAGAATATAGAGGACCCACTCTTGTTTATGTAGTCAATAGCAGGACAAGGCATTGAATGGGTTATCTTGTTTACAGATATGATGAAGAGATGGCGCAAAGTGATGGGCCTGATCGTGACTTGCGAAGTCGTTCTGGGCAGTCCAGTGGAGTAAAAGGAAATCGTGCAAGAGATTCAGGAAAGCCTGTACTTACCACCTGGAAGTGATAAGAGAACAAACAGCTGCACTCCTGGTAGGAAGACATCATGAACAAAAATGCAGTTTTTGAACAGATTCCTCTATTTTGCTACATTGCATGTGGGAAATACTAAAAGAGGGCAATACAGCCTTTGAAAAGAAGTGAAACAAACACTCTAAAACTAGAAACTGTACTAGACATACACTGACTTGAGAATTATGACAATGAAATATATAGTATGTATATATAATTATTTTATATACATATACTTTGCATAAACTAATATTCTCTCAGTAATGATTATTTATAAAGATGACAACTTTATACTTTCTTTATAAAGATGACAACTCAAAATATGGGTTCTGAAAGAAACCTCTTGCTGTTGTGGATATAATTTATTTCGTATAGTAGCCTATTCCTAAACCCCGGTAATAAATGAGCTGTGGGTTCTGTAAAAGTGTGGTAGTGGTGAGTGTCAATATTGTCACAATGATGGTTCAGATTCTTGCTAGTAAAAGAAGAGAAACTAGAAAAAAATAGCAATACATGGAATTGAGGCTATTGTCAGTTAATGCAGCTAATGATTTATAACCAGTATTAAGAAATTGAAAAGCAACTCTTTATATGCTGAGGGTTTTGGGTTTTTTTTTAAATTTCCTTGAAACGTTTTGAGCTGCTAACTCTTTAAGGATAGAAAGTTTCATGGACTGAGGGAGTGTTTCAAATGGTACATTGATGCATTATTTCACTAGCCATTAATTTTTATTTCGAGATAATGCATGTCTGTGGAAAAACAGACAGAACAACTACATACTGTAATAAATCTTGTTGCTTGAAGCTTGATGATAAATCCTTATTTGCACCAGCATCTCTTCATGTATTTATGCATGTATATAAGTACAATATCTGCATATTTTTGTATATATTGTGTGCACTATAATAAAAATATTGTTGCATGTGGTAAGCTATTTCTGGTAGCTCTGATTACAAAAGTTGTGGTGATTAGCTACCAAAATGTATAGAGCAAAAGTTAAAAATAGATATCTCAGTCTTCTAACAGCATAACATATAAATAAACTAGTTGGGTCTGTGATTGGCTTTTGCTTCCACTTGCATTTCAACCAGTTATTGGGCATTTATTTATAAATGTCAATATGTAGTTCTGGTTGTCTCCCCTCCTTTCCCCTCCTCTTTTTTTTTTTTTTTTTTTTTTTTTTTTGATGGTGGAATATTGTGGAAAGAAAGAGGAAGGAGGGTGAGAGTTGCAAATGTCCATGTAACCATAATACACTCTAATCTGGATGCCACTAGTGCGGTGATACTCAATCTGCCTGCCACAGCGGGCTATGTACTTTGCAGGCCACTAAAAGTGCACGCAAAGTAAATTTTAACCTCTCCCGAAAGTTTTGAGTTTCTTGACACGTAAAAAACAGACCAGCTGCACCACAGAAAATGTCAGTCTTTTTCCTGCTTTTGAAGGTCCTCCTAGAAGAGGGCAGCTGCTCACAAACTGTGGTCTTTGGGACAGTTGGTGCTGATGACTCTCAGTCTGAACAAAATCTGGCAAGAGCAGTTTGGGCTGCGGAGGGAGGGCAGATGTGGGCTGGGCTGACCAGCATCCTTACGTGTGATCCGGGATTCGTCCTTGCAGTAAAGAGTGAAATATGCAGACTGAATGAGTCACTCACGTGTAATCCTCATCTTGATTAATCTTGTAGATTCCTCATCTTGATTAATCTTGTAGATTCCATTAAAATAAAGACCAAAATCCAACTGATTCTCTGCTCATCAGACTTGAGTCTTCCCACTGGCCTCTACCAAAGCATATTCAAGTTGACTCTTGAAATAAGGCTAAGAAATGATTACTGCAGGATAGTAAAGCTCATCTAAATTTCAGGTCTCATAGTTGTTGGGGTTGGGGTTTTGTGTTTGGTTTGTTGGTGGTTTGTTGTTTTTTTAATTCCAAAATGTGAGTCTTGCTTGTATATTTGAACCTAGATAGGTAAGCTACTCTTACATAGATGTGTGGTCAGATATTAAGGGTTGTTTTAATGATGTGATATTTGGTGGGCAGATGTTTCCAGTTTTACCCCCAACTGCCTGTTGTGGGTGAAGTAGGAAGTAGTGACAACCTTAGGAACTATGCGACTGTAGTAAATAGTATTTTGTAGTATGGCTGTATTTCTTAGACAGGCAATACAACAAGGGTACTCTGATAGAAGGAAAATGGAGCTTTCTCTCACTTTCATTTCCACTGCTTGTAATTAATTTCTTTAGTAGCTTGGACAAAGGATGTTATTGTAGTCTTGTTCTATCATAACAGTAGCACTAGCAAGGATGGCTACAATAGAATGATTACTTCTTCCCTTCTTTCCTGTTCATGCAGCCTACACTGGTGGGACTTTATAGAGAAGGGGTATATTGAGAAATGCAGATTCTGGTAAAAAAAGTCAACTTCACACTATTGTGTGTAGAAGTCATAACATACTAGTTGAGCTGCAGTGACTTTCAATCTCGCTTTTGGAAAGGCTTAATGTGAAAGCAAAACCATGTCTGGGTTATTAGGATTCATTGCTGTAAAAGGCTTTGTAGACTTAATCCAGGGGATAGTTTTTAGCTGTAATTTCACAGTGAAGCAAAACTGATAGTAGTGTCTAAATAATCTTGTTCTTCCAAACTTGTTTGTAGCTGGTGCTCTGTGTTGGCAATGGTGTCTTTACAGCTAGGCAGTGAATTGAACTAGGGCCTGCAGAACACATTGACAAGACAGAATAGGAATGGCACTACCTGTAATATTACTAATATTGAATATTTTTATTTAATTGTTTGGGAGTTTTCTGATGGCTTGGAAAGAGTCAACTCATTTGAGCTTGCGCTCTTATTACTCAGTATGATAATGCATGTCTTCCAGTCCTGAATTCTGAAGAATTGTCATCATGTTAAATCAGGGAAAGCCTTACTATTGCTTTCCAAGAGTAAGGATTTCTGTCCCAGTGTGTAGCAGATATATTTCCTTCACATACAGGATTTGGAGAACAGTATTTTATAAGGAAAATATTTTTGTTGCAGAGCTATCAATTTGGAACAAGGAAATCCTCCTCTCTGGCCACTGTAGTATTGGGAAAGCTTATTTCAAACACTTGAGGATGAAATTTGTCTGTAAAATATCTAGTAAATTATCATTACTACCTCAAAATCAAAACATCAAAGTATTACTAATTGGGGAGCAGGGAGAGAGAGAAAAAAGCTTCAATAGGAATCTTTGGCTATGTAGTACTTAATCTCAGAGCTAGAATTTAGATTTCAAATGTTGATGTCACATTTTACACAGTTAAATCTCCAACCAGTGTATTGCTAGTAATTTATCCTGCTGACCCAAACATGAATTCAGTAATGCAGTGCTCTTCTTTGAAGAGCAAGAAGTCAAAGAGACTGTTAGATAACAGTGACCCTCTCTACCTGATCCCATTCCACTTTCTTTTTAAAAACATTAGGCTAGTGATTTAGGTAAATCAGACTGCTTTCTCCTCATTTCCTTTTCCAACAGGATTTTTGCAGAGGTTGAAGTTTGAAGTTATTTTCATTTCTAATACATGGAAAACCTACGTATGCAAGGGGAGTTTTAAGGAACATAACTGAAATAACATGAAATTCTAGGTGACTACGATTGGCTTTCTGATTATCAGTAACAAACAAACCCTTAGAAACTTGTAAGCAAGCAGGAAGTCTTCCTTTTCTATGAAGAACTTGAAGCGTCAAGTACACAAGTGAAAAGTTCTTGAGAAATTCAAAATTAGGAACATCCATAGCTACGTAATATCTATTTTTTTCTGTGTAAGACCTGTTGAAAAATACAATGCTGCTTTGACAGAATTTGAATAAGGGTCATGTTCTGTGTTAGCTGGAATGAGAGTTTGCTCTGTGCATGGAACAGCTTGTCTGCAGACTCAGAAATGGGAGGATGACAAGGAAACAAAAGCAGTCATAGCTAACAGTTCTGGGGAAGGGAGACGAGGGTAGTATGTGGATATCAGCCTGTGAGATGCTTGTTTGTACATGGCCTTGAAAGATAAAGGTGAATATCTGGTAAGGAGAAAGAGAAACTGGAAATTAAAACTTTAATTGCCTACTCAGAGATAAAATCTTAAACCTTTCACTCCTGTGCCCTTAACTCAATCGATTGCAGTAGTAGGATAGAACTAATGGTACAAAGTGGTGTACAAACCGATAACAGCCTGGGGCGTGCTCTGCTATCAGCTGGAACTGGAGTGATTAGAGACCTGTGTACACCACTTGGGGCATGCCTCTACTATAGGAGTTAAGGCGAACTGACTAAAGGTGCGATGCTAACGTGTATAATAAAAGACGTTAAACCTTGTATGGATGCTCTCATGGAAAGGTAAGGTCGCTTGTTGTGCCGGAGCCTAATTCTCCAAAAGATTAAAGACTCTTTTACCTCTGACTGAGAGGGCTTAAGTAGGCTTAAATCTGGGTGACTGCAAGAGGACAAGCTCTTAGTTCTGAGTAACTAACCATGGCCCTGGGCCAATCATCCTCCAAATGTATTTAACTGTAGGATAAAGAAACTGGTTTGCCTTTCAGTGGAGTGAAATAAATCAGAAATAACAGTTCTCAAAAGTCCTGACTTCGGCTAGTATAATAACTTGCCAGGCAGAGCTAAAATAAATGTGCGTCTCAGTCCTTAAATACTGTTCTTCATATGCTCAAGTGATCGCTGGCATAACGACAGTATTGTATGAAGAATTAAATAGACAAGCTCTAAACAGCTATGGGAATTGTTATAATGACATCAGTGTAGAAGGAGCTTATTGCTAGAGTTGAATAGTGGGGCTTGCTTCCTGGGCGCTAACCTTTCTCCCTATTAACTCTTTGACATGGAAGGAATTAATAAGATTCCTACAGAATAGCTTCTTTATGTGGCTTTAGGAACTTAATCAGAATAAAAGAAACAGTATTATCCCTAATGCTACTTTGTTGCTGTTGGCTTTACAATAAAACTTCTGCCTAAAATGTCCCTGTCTCCTGGTTCACTTCCTGCTATAAACTTAGCAAAACAATAGACATTTCACAGAAGATATATAGTCCTGCTTTTCAGCAGCAGAACATGTCAGGCAGAGCTCATTTATCTGTCGTAAAGGAAGGGCTTTACTCTGTCATTATAAACTAGTGCTCTTTCTGAAGTAGTTACTGTTCAGTTTGCTTTGGTGGACAAAACAGAAGGCAGCTTATATTTTGTGCCTGCTCTATAAAATAGCTCACTTAAGCCTTCAGGTTAGTGAGGACTCTGTGCCATCTGGTGCATAGGTATCAAAATATAACGCTGGTGTCCATAGCTAGTTATGCTAACCTGTAGGGTTCCTTAACAAAAACAAACAAAAACTTTATTCCTGTATTCTCTGCAGAAAAGAAATTCAATGCGTTTAGCTGGGAAAAGCTGACTTTAGCCACAATTTTGTTAAAAATTTGATTATTAAGAGGAAGTACGAACATAAGTGAGTATCTTGGAAAAACTGATTGTTTTTACTGAATAGTAGGAAGTTGTTTGTGCGAGACGGTATTTTTTTTCACTTATTTTAAGCTGCCATCAAAGCTTAGGCAAACTAAAAGAAATTCTCCATACTTGAAGCAGTCCATAGCCAGAACTTTCCGAATTGTTATGATTACACAGGGATATCTTACTCTTGACGGATGACTTTCTGTGCTCAGAGTTTGTACCTATTAAAAGCGTATCATTCACATCTGAGATAGTCATAGACAATTGCTGTGAAATAGAAAAGTTTGGACAGTATGAAACACTAACTAAAAATATTAATGGGGAACAAATGGGGATAATAACGAATATTTCAGTGAAGAACGTGTTTTATATATGAAAAGTTCTTTCCTAGTGAAAGTTGGGCAATGAAATAGTAAAATTCATTGATTTGCATGGAATTAAATATAATATTCTGAAATTCTGTGTCATTGGTTGGCATATATAATGACTAATAGCATTGCATTTGCAATCAAATTATGGTTCAGGATTTAAATTTAGATTTAAAATGTAAATAAGTATATACAACACCTGGGGTTTCTTAGAGATAAACATTATGAAGAGAATGCTAAAATGTTATTGCAAGAGTCAAGAAACGCCAATAAAATTTGCACTGAGGGAAGCCAAGAGACAGAATTTCTTTACAGAGAAAGTAGTAGTTCTTAAAAGGACACATGGAATTTCTGAGGACAGCAAAAGACACAAGGAGAGTAGTTAAAAATAGATTGTGTTAAAAGTAAAAATAACCGTGGGATACTTATCTAAAAAGAGAGAGGAATTTTTTTTTATTATTATTATTTTTTTTTTAATTTTTTTTTTTATTTTCCCAGAAACTTCCTGTTCTGTTCCTAGCAATCTAAATCAAATACTCACCAGCGGAGCTGTGTAGATGGTTAGCCTTTGTTCTAAGAAAAAAGTTTGAGATAATCTTTCCCAGGATGTCACATTCTGAATATAACTGAAAATGTTCAGAGAACAACTGAATTTTAATATTTAGGAAAAAAAAATCAAAATACTAAAATTAAAATGATTAATATGTTAAAGTATAGTTCACTGTACCAGTAAATTATTTACGGCATCATAATAGTGTCATCCTGCTGGAAGGTTGCATGACTGATGATAGATATAATTAGACCAGTAATCTCTTTTAATTCACTGCAAGAAAAACTTACTTTTTGAATATGCATAATTTACATTTTATAAATTGAAAAAAATAGTACTTTATTAACCACTGAGGTATATTTCCCCAAGCAGTTTTTCAAGTGCATGTATGTATTTATTCAGTGCATGTGGCCTCAAGTCTGTATATTTATACCTACGTTAAACTGTGTTACTATACGTAATGAAGTCTAATTACTGCGCCAGCATGTGTATTAACCCCAATGCCGACAAATTCTGCTTTCTTGTATAGAGGTAATTCACAGGAAGATCAATAATGTTGATCCAAAAAGTAGACTAAGATGACTCTAATAATGCTGCTTCCAAATTGTTTCAAGTGGTACACTTGGAAAAGGGTCAAAAACTTTAGTATTAAAAATGTATTATTAAAATTCAGGTAGCTGTTATTGTATTATTGGCTTCCAAAGGTGTCTAAGCATTTTTCATCTTAGTGTAAAAAACACCGGAAACATCTTGCAACCAGAAAAGAATATTCAGCAGCTTGATAATACTGTTCCCCAAAGTGGTGCCTCAAGGAACCTCCAAATATTAATTAAAATGTTCATATAAATTGTCTTTTGGTGAACTTTCTTTTTTTCCAATTAATTGTCCTGCTTTTACCTTTTATCTTTAAAATTCTAATTTCATAGCATTTATAAGCATGTGTCATAGCATTTATAAAGATGTTAATAGAATTATAAAGATGTTTAAATGAAAAGTTGGAAAACACAATTGTTCGTTCTTGAGTTGTGTTAAAATTTGAATCCAGTTGTTAGTACAAAACTGATGTGTAAATTAGTCATGTCTGATCACCCCTCATTCCCATGGAAGGCAGAACTAGTTCAAGTTCCTTGTGAAGTGGACTCCTAAAACATCACCACTGCGACATGAGGGCTAGGTTTACTGTACCTATATGTATATATTTTTATTAAAAAGTAGTAAATATTTATGTAAATATAGTAAATGTCTGTAAATATAGCAATAAAATATGTACAATGTATGTATACACACATGATAATGTAATATATAAAATAATAATCTATATCGTATATATTTAAAATGTATAAACGAAGTCCATGCATGGGAATAGCTGATTTGAAGAACAAGGCACTATTCTCCTTGTTAACAGTCTGATAGTTTTTGCAACCAGACCCGGGGCCTAAATATATACCTCTTGCCCCATTTACAGTCATTGCCCACACGCTGGCCTAATATAAGAATGTGAGTCCTGATTTTCACAGGCGGTAACACGTATGTGATTGATACTGGTTTTGTGCACAGTGATGTGACTTTGGGGGCATAAGGTGGTATTCGATCAACTACGCGTGGAATAGTTGGGGGTTTTTTGAGTCAATCACTGGCTGCAGGTTGAACTTCTGTCCTCTGCTGAAATGGAATTCCCTTTCATCACAATATGAACATAGTTCTAGCAAGGAGCGCTATGATTTACACTGAATTCCTGTTCTATTTCTTCAATCTTTGAACAAGTTTGAGCATTATTTGACCATACAAAGAGATGAATGACTGTTTTGATGTTGAGGTTGAAGAAAGTCTAAGTGTTCTGGCAGGGAGAATTTCCAGCTTTGACAATGCTCTAGGCAAAACGGAAGTTGATTCGTGTCCATACAGAAAGAGCTGTATTTATGATTATATATATCACTTGTAATCTCCTGTAAAGAAAGCTGGTTTTTGCAAAGCTTGATTTCATATTTAATGAGACAGACCATGTGGAAAACTAAAGCGCATCTGTGGTCAGAAGTGAGAGAAGAAACAATAAACTTGAAGATTCCTCCTCTCAAATGTGAACTTTTAACTTTTAACCCAAGAGAGAGAGAACAAAATGAGATTAGGGAAACGAGGAATCACGTTAAATCTTCAAGAGTTTACCAACCTGACCAAATTTCGCAGTAATGTTAATTGCAATTAATTCACATCAATTTTTTAAGGACATTTCTTAAGAAGGTAAAATTTACCCTAGTGCTACGGTCTTAAAGTCCTACTGCACTAATCTAAATTCCCAGTGAACTTAAAACTCCTTAAGTTAATGAGTCACGCACTTAGTGAAAGAGTACAGGAAGACTTGGCGTCTGTGCTGATTATACACAGACTTGCATAAGAAACATGGCCAAGAGGAAAGTACTCTTAGGACTGTTTTGCAGCCCTACCCAATGATCCGGAGCTCACTCCGTCCTCAGACCGGGCTGTCCTCTGGGACAAGGCTGGAGGCAGATCAGTGATGAGAAAGGCAGATGGGAGGGAAACGCCGAAAGCGGTGGAGGAGAAGGCACAGGCCGAAGGGACGAAACAAGGTTACTGTGACGGCTGCTGCTTGGAACTTGAAACAACCCTCCGTCTAAAGCAAATAAGTCTAAAAGATAGGCAAGGGCTGGAGTAAGAGTTCTGCCTGCGGTACTATTGAAGTACGGCGTAACTCGGCGCAGAGGCTTCGGCCAAAATCAGCAGCCTTCTTTCAAAGGTGGCTCTGCCCTTGAGCCACCTCTGCCTCGGAGGCAGCTGACAGGAGGGCCCGCCACGTCCTGCGCCGTTTCCCCACAGCCAGACGCGGCTTCAGCTGTGACAGGAGAGGAGCCGGAGGAGACGAAGCCTTAACAAAGCGCAGCACCGTGGAGTCGGGAGGGCACTGCCCCAGGCGGCGGGGCTGATCAGAAGGGAAGTTAAAGCCTTCGCCGCTTTCGGGCGTTAAAAAAAAGTCCCTCGTCGCTCCTTTCGGGATCTGTCGGCTCGGTCAGGTTCCGCTTTGGGAAACCCAAATCTTCTGCTCCTCCGCCGCCCCTTCCCCCGCAGTGGAAACGGGGCCGGGGCGGCGGTGGGGGGGGGTGGTTCGGGGAGGGCGACGTTTTTCTTCACCTCCCGCTCTGCCACGTTCCGCATCGTGACCCTCGGCCGTTTCCGACGGCGTACACGTACACCGACCTCTCGGCGAGCCGGTCGGGCAGGCTGCCCGGGCAGACGCAGCCCCCCCTCATGAGGAAAGCTACCCCGCCGCGCCGCAGCCCCCCTCAAGAGGAAGCTCCCTCTCCCCCCCGCCCCCGCCGCGAGCCGGGGGCTAACGGCCTCCGCCAGCCGCCGGGGAGCACGCGCCCCCGCCAGCTACCTTTGCCCCCCGCTGCCCCCTGCCCAACCTTCGACGAGGAAGCGGCGTTAATTGGCAGTCGCGGAGAGCCAATGGGCGGCGGCGGGGCGGGAGCCTGCGCTTCGCCGTCGCTAATCGGGCTTAGGCGGGTGGCGCGTCCGCCAATCGGAGGGGTGGGTCCGCCCCTCCGATTGGCGGACGCGGCAGGCGGGCGCGGGGGGCGGCAGTCGGTGCGGCGGAGCGGCGGGGAGCGGAGGGGACTGGAGTCTGCCGCGTTCCTCCGCGCTCTCTCGCCGTCTCTGTCAGCTCCCTCCTTCCTTCTCTTCGCCGCCGGCTGGTGCAGGAGACGGGGCCGTTCCCGGCGCTTCAGGTAAGGGGCGGCGCCCTTCCCTGGGGGCCCCAGCCTCAGGGGGAGAGGGCTTGAGGCGGAGGCCGGCGTTTTAGACCCCCATGTGGGAACCTTTCGGTAGAGGGGCGCGGAATGGCGGGCGCGGCGGGGGGGAGGCTTGGTTCAGCCGCGGCGCCTGGGCCGGCGCTGCCCGTGCCCCGTGGCGTGCCGTGAAGGCCCCGTTTGGTGCCGGGGTCGGGGTGGCGGGGGAAGCTGAAGGAGGGGCGGTGCGGCCCCCCGCAAGGCCCGCGGCGGTGTCGGGGTTTCCTCTCCGGAGGGCGCGGGGAAGGTGAAGCTCTCCTTGCAGGGCGCCTGGCGGGGAAGGGCAGGGCTGGGGCTTGCCGAGGGATGACGACACAGGCTGTGGGGAGGCTCGGTTCCTGTAGGAGGGAAGAGCTCCCTGCTCGGGGAAGTTTAGTGACCCACTCCCTGGTGGTGGCGGCGGCGCTCGGTTTTGAGGAGAACGGGAGGGGAGGAAAAGAGGGTGAGGAGGGAGATCTGAAATCGAGCCGTTGGGTTTTTGCTTCCCGGCTTTGAAATTCCGGCGTCCTGGATGATGGCAGGTAATGATGCTGATTCGGTGGGAGGAGGTGTTTCTACGGGGCAGAGTGCGGCTTTTAACGCCTCGCAGCCTCCTGAGTACCGGTAATGACACGGCTAAGTCAGGGCTTCTTGGTCTTGCCATTGCCGCCTTCTCCTCTTGACTTTCCCATTTTTGGCTTGTGGAAAGAATCTCCTCATCTCCCAGAGTGAAACGTCTGTGTGAGAGACAGAAGCCTCTTTATGTGCATTGAGGCTACCTGGTTAGAGAAGGACTGGGTGTCTACAGTGTCTGCCTGGCTCGCTGTATCCATCTTTCCCAGCTGCTTGGCTGTCTCTGTTTGGGGTGACTCAGAAACTGATAGACTCAGTCGTCTGAGCCTTCATCCTTTTGCCCTAGCAGCAGAGGAAGCCAGAAAGGTGCGAGTGACGTGTTCTTTGTAAACTGAACATTTGAAAACTAGATGTAATATTGTATAGTTTTAAATGTTCAGCTTTCTTGATAGCTATTCTTGATTAAAACCATAGATGAGTTAGGATAATTTAAAACAAGTACATCACTGCTCACATTTCCTGTACCGATTTCAGTAAGTTTGATCATTTGTACGTGACCCAGGCTGGCATAAAAAAATGAGCCTTCGTATGCGCTAGACACTTTTGTTTTCTTCTGTTGCAGTCCACGACCTTGTAACAGGCTGCTTGAAAGGTTGCCGTAAGATTGTTTTCTCTTGCTATAGGGGTGTTTTTTTCTTCTGTTAATTTGGATTTAATTCCAGAGTTTGCTCATCCCTTCTGTAAAGACAGAACCTTTCCACTACTTCGAAAAGTTAGAAGTATTAACAGTGCATTATTGTAATAGTCATAGTGAAGACTGCATTATGTAAGCAACTGAGTCTTCATTCTGGTTTTAGCGCAACAAAAAGGTCATTCTCATATGTCTGTGATGAGACTAATATAAAAATGTTGCTTCATTGCTTTCTTGTGCGGGTGGAGAAGGCTTGTATTTCTGCTTGAAGGTGAGACATAACTAAAACAGTTTGCCAGCTGTATTTCAGATGGGCAAAACTTCTTAATTGTGTTTTTAACTATTAAGGTTATTAGCACTAAGGGCTAATGTGCTTGCTCTTTCATACCTGTGCCTGCTTGAAATTATATTTTGTCAAGTTGCAATTTGCCTTCAAAGATAGAGTTATATTCTGCCAATTATGACTGAATTGGCTTAAACAGTAGCATGTATTAGCGCACGGGGCATGTCTAATTAGCACAGTGCAGCATCACTTTAGAGATCTCTGATCATACTATAGCATAGCTTAGGTATGGTAAGTAGGAGAGGAGTGCAGGTGCTACCTCATCCTCTGTAGCATTAACCTTGGTATGGCTGTTCAGTGTTCAAGTGCTCCAAACTCCCCTTGGTGCACAGTTTACAGTTCTAGAGTCATTTTCTTCAGCTTGGGGTCTGTGTGTTGGGCAGTACCATACTAGAATAAACATTAAAAAACTACCCCGGGGGGCTAAGCTGCATACCATACATCAAGCAACGATATCAGTGTTAAAAGGAAGATACATAGCACAATTGTAGTTAGCAGTGAAATAGTTTACTAATGGTTGACAGGCAAAACTGTTTTGGAATTATTTTTTTTTACTGAATGTTTTTTCTGTCATTTTGAAGAGGGTGTGCTGCAAGTGGATGCAGTAGTTAATATTGAACTGACAAATTAGATGGCATTTATGATTGCTGGGCTTGATGTTAGCTGTATGTGTCTTTGTGGATGGTTTGAAGTGTTTTTAACTTTTTTTTTTTTTAACTGCCATAGGCTCATGAGAGAGTTTCTATATTCCACAAGTCATTTCTATAACAAAAACTTCATTTTACTTTGTAGTATACATTTAATTGTATTTTTGTAATTTTTCCTTTAGTATTTGAAATACCATTATAGTAAGTAACATGGCTTTCTGACTGTACAGTGATATTCTGGGCAACATTTGGATCTATGACTGTTTGTAAATAATACTGTCAGAAAATATCTAGACGATATATTTTTCTAATGGGCAGATGTCTGCTTTCTTTTATTGTATCAGGGCACTTGAATGTTGTAAACCTGTTATTTTTAGCAGGTGACATGTTTGGATGATTCAGTGTTAGGTGTGAGAAGTTTGGTTCTCATGGCCTGTTTATACAATGTGTAGGTAACTTTTTCTTCTCGAGAGCTGAGTAAGCCACTCGCTTAAAGATGTCCTTATGTCAATTCTGTTCTTCCGTGATTGTGGTTAAAATGAGCCTAAAGGTTACTGTGACTTGAATTGGTAGCCTGTAAATGCAGGACAAGAGACTTCTGTGCTTGTCACGGAACGGCAAAGGATAAAATGCTTAGCGGTGCTGCTAGTCAGGAATTGCTTGTGCTTGCAGGAATCTGTGGGAGTAATACAAACTAGCTAAAAGGTAGCTTTCTGCTTCTGAGATGGTGCGTGGTTTTCTCAATGTGGGAGTAGCAGGTCCTGGAAAAAGGACCTTTGCATCTTCGCATACAGTCAGGCAGGAGAATGGTAGATGCAAATTGAAGGGTTTTTTTATTAGATTTGTTTAAATATGCACGCAAACTACTACATTGGAGTAGTGTTTTGTTGGTTCTTGGGATCTCTGCTTTTTAAAAGAAATTCTAAGGTTTAATGACATACTCCTTGCCTCAGCCCGGGAATGAAGTTTCTAATGCTTGCATTGAAGACTAGTCTGTGAGATGAACAACTTTTTTTTTGTGACATGGGATTTAATTCAAATTCTGTCTTAATCCCTCTAACTTCAAGAAGTGGCATTGTTCCTTTCAACTAAACCTAGTTACTGCTTTTTGACTTGACTTAACGTAACAATGAATTGTTCTCAGGACATGAAAAGGAAGAAAGCAGGAAATAACAGTGATGTAACTGTACTGAGATAAACTGAGCTAAGTATTCTGAGTTTGTGGTTGAATAGAATGCTGTACTTAATGTGAATATTACCTGGCTAGTTATCTTACTCGGGTTGGGAGGAATAACCTGAAGACAGTGGTAAAAAGGCTGTTCTATCCCAGGGTTGGTTGTCAGTTGAATTTGTTATGAGACTTGAATGTCATTCCTTTATGTGCTATCCTGTAAAGTTCCTTGCTTGGGGCAAGGGAACAGTCAAAATTTCTCTAATGGTTTTGGTCTAGAATCTGCCTTGATGTGTGTTCCTTGGAGTGTGAGTGATTCTGCTTGAGCCACTGTGAACTGGTGTGCCTTGGTAGAGTCCTGTGAATTTTAGTGGGCAGGATGTGTCAATATTTGAGAAGGTACCCAGCCCTAATTAGTAAATAGGGATAGAGCTAGCATGGATATTGTAATGCTGCACAGTGATGAGCTCTGAAGCAGAAAGAAAATGTCTCTAAGGCTTTAAGTGATGTGGTTTGGTTAAATTTTTTAGAATATGCAAATATTTAAAAACTGTTCTGGCTTACACAACATGTTGTAAATATTTTGACAGTGTTGGAAACCTATATCTTGCAGTGTTTGGTTTTGGGCCAATGCATGTTATTAACCCATTTTGCCTTGTGTAGGACTCTGCTTAAAGTTAAAAATTAATTCCAAGGCAACTACAGACCAAAAATTTTAAACGTCCTTATTTGCCTTTTATCATATACTCTAGACCAGTGAACAACAAACTAGACTACAATATAACAGGAAAAATGGAGAGGATAAGAACAATGTCAAATCATATTTCTAAATATGTTTCAAGCAGTTTTAATGAAAAAGGCTGGGTTTTATGTAATCTTTTGACGTAAACTTACAGATGTGACATAGTAGATGACCTGAGAATGGGTGCTATGCAGATTCTAAGTGACACTGTGAGCTCAGAGGAGTTTACAAGTATGTGTTTTAAATATCTTCTCATGCCTGTTGTGATTTATGTATCAAAGAATTGTGATGTACTTGCAAACTCTTAGCTTTTGATTATAAAGGTTGTTTATTAATATTAAAACTGGATGACTGTGGTGTTTCGGTAATCTTAATTGTGAAGTGTCTTTTTGCAGAAGTGTGATACTATTTCTTATTATTGTTTGGTGTGGTTTTTTATTTTTTTATTTTTTTTATTTCTGACTTAATAAGTCAAAGGGTGCGGGATGAATATGCTTAATATACCCTTCTTAAAAGGGATACTGTGAAGTACAGATTTCAATAAATGACCTGCCATGAGTCATAGGACAAATGGGGCATCTTTTTAGTTTGACTTATGCCTCTGATCCTCTCCTTTTAAGAGAGGCTTTCTTGGCAAATTGACAGATACTTGGATTCACTGCTGAGTGGAACAATGCTGCTTTCTTGTTAGGAGAAATGATAAATCTATAACAAACAGGTCTACGTATGTTAATGTAACTTTTTGTATTTAATAGAACCACATGTATGCAATATCAGCTTTTAGGCATGGTTACTTCCACAGACCTTGAATAACATTTTTTGAAACAATTTTTTGACCTTTTGCCCAAAGTCTTCAGGTTCTCTCTATCCCTTAGTAGATACAGATAAAGGCTTCAAAACTTTTTTTTTTTTTTGTCATTTATCTGAAATAATCTAACCAATCTAAGTAATCAAATACCTGGTCAACGTACAGTTCTGCTTAACTTGGAGGAGCCACTGAACAGCTTGGTTAAGCTCTAGGGTGAACTTAACTGAAGGGAATTATTCCCAAGTTCTTGCTTGTTTGAGATGATGGTTCCATTCCAAAATATGAGCACTCTTTTATGTGTGAGAGCTGAAACTGGATAATCATTTCCTTTAAAGACCTTTTCTTTAATCTTTGTGTGTTAGGAGAGAACTTCATATAAAGAATGATGTTGGTTTTGTGTCATTCAAATACAGTGAGAAATAAATTGAGTGGTTCGGTGTTCCTCTTTTGGGCAGTTAAATTACTTAGAAACTCTTATGCCCACAGCTGGGAGTATTGCAATCTCATTGGTTATTTGTATTGGTCCACTATTATGGTAGGCCACTAACGTTTTGATTAGTTTACACCAAGTTGAGTATATTTCACTGCTGTTCTGCTTTCTACTAGCAGTGGTTTTTTGGCCCAGGAAACTTTTAGGGCTGTGATTCATTCTTGCCTTGAGTTGAGATTTTTGTCTTTTTTGAAAGCTAGTTCAATTGAAAGTAGGAACAACCAGCATATATGGATAAAGTATGATCAACCAATAACCTGTGATTCACAGTGCCGCTTCCCAAAGCAAACTTTCATGCTGTTTTAAGTAAACAGTCATAAATGGAAAGGTAAGTGAAACAAGTTGTATACAGTTACTGTATCATTGATGGTCTGTGGTGGGTTGACCTTGGCTGGACACCAGGTGCCCACCAAGCCACTCTATCACTTCCCCCTCCTCAACTGGACATGGGAGAGAAAATACAACAAAAGGCTCATTGGTTGAGATAAGGACAGGGATTACCAGTTACTGTCAAGGGTAAAACAGACTTGGCTTGGGGAAATTAATTTAATTTATTGCCCATGAAATCAGAGTAGAGTAATGAGAAATAAAACCAGATCTGAAAATACCTTCCCCCCACCTCTCTCTTCTTCATGGGCTCAATTCACTCCTGGTTTTCTTTGCCTTCTTCCCCCTGAAAGGAACAGGGGGATGGCAAATGGGGGTTGCAATCAGTTCATCACACGCTGTCTCTGCTGCTCCTTCCTCCTCACACTCTTCCCCTGCTACACTGTGGGGTCCCTCCCATGGGAGACAGTCCACAAACTTGTTCAATGTGAGTCCTTCCCACGGGCTGCAGTTCTTCATGAACTGCTCCAGCGTGGGTCCCCCATGGGTTCACAAGTCCTGCCAGCAAACCTACATGAGCATAATCTCCTCTCTGCGTGGGGCCACAGGTTCTGCCACAGGAGCCTGCTCCAGCATGAATTTTCCGCAGGATCACAGCTTCCTTCGGGCTGCTCTGTCGTGGGGCCCTCTGTGGCTGTAGGTGGATATCTGCTCCACCATTAACCTCCATGTGCTACAGGGGGACAGCCTGCCTCACCATGGTCTTCAGCATGGGCTGGAGGGGAATCTCTGCTCCAGTGCCTGGAGCACCTCCTCTCCCTCCTTCACTGACCTTGGTGCCTGCAGAGTTGTTCTTCTTGCATATTCTCACTTCTCTCTTCTGGCTGCTGCTGCATGGGTTTTGGGTGGTTGTTTTTTTGTTTGTTTGCTTGTTTTTGCTTTGTTTTTTCTTTTTTTTCCCCTTAACTGTGTTATGCCAGAGGTGCTACCACCATCGCTGATGGGTTCGGCCTTGGCTGGTGGTGAGTCCATCCTGAAGCTGGCTGGTGTTGGCCCTGTAGTACATAGGGGAAGCTTCTAGCAGCTTCTCACAGGAGCCACCCCTGTAGCCTCCCCACTACCAAAACCTTGCCACGCAAACCCAATACATGGCCTAACAATGAATTTGATGGCTGTCAAATTATGCAATTTTTTTTTAAGGTGTTTTAATGAGATGTACCCCACTTATGTTATCTGCAGGATAGGTAAACTTATTTGCAAATTTAGAATTAACTTCCTATTTTTCTGTTTCTTCCTTATCTTCTTTTCTTGCAATTTTGGATATATCCTCAGGAGCATGTTTTGGAGATGGCTTTAATGAGTAGGCATTTTTTAATCTGTAGACCGTGGATTTATGTTCTATAGGCATCTTAGTATAAACAGATTTTAATTGCTGCTGCTCTTAACATATTAAAGTAGTTTGATCATCCAGTTGCTAATACTACGCAGTTCAAATGCAAAAGAATAATTAATAGATCTTAATCCAGACAGGAACCATTTGTAATCATCTGGTTTTATCTGAAAAGACAAGCCAGACTTCTATGGATGAATCCCTGTTGGAATTTGATTAGCCACAGAAAAAACTTCCCATTTAGAAAGAATGGATGTAGAGTCCACCACAACCCTGTTAGTTGCCCAGTTGTTTAGTTAGTCCTGCTGTCTGAAACAGGGTACTCTGTGATGTCAGATCCTTCTAGCTGCCTACCTCACAATGCTTTGTTTATATCCTACAATTCATTGGGCATGTTCAACTGAGTATTCATCTCCGTTTCAGATTTCCTCAAACTTAATGCTTAAAATATTAGTCCATCTTCATGGGATAGGAAAATTAAACTTTGTCTTGGTACAACCCAATGTGAATTACAAATTAGCAGCTTTGGCTTGTGCTTATTTTGGCAAACAATCCAAATAGGTTTATCGGCACTGGATTCTCTGTTATTTACGATTTTCTCAGGCTTTTTGTTAAATCGGATGTGCAGTAGATCAGTCATGACTCCTAATCTTTTTTGTGGTCGCTGGTAATAATGATAAATAGCTTAGGGATAGCTGGGTGGACACATCCTGCTCCGTAATATTTCTTGACTCTGTATTTTGAGAGCTTAAAATAAATGTACTATCAGACTGAGCTTGTATCATTCTGTACCTTAATCAGAATACCTTGTGACAGCAAGTTGAATGCTGTGTTGAAGCTTATGTCTTCGGCATAGTCATTATCACTCAGGATGATGACCTCATAAAAAGAAGATGCTGTTAAGAAGTTGGTTGTACTGATTTTTCTTTTTACCTATGTAATAATAACTATCAATTTGTTATGCTCAAGTGGAATATTATTTGTTAATATATAAATATAAAATATCTTATTTTAATTCACCCTTCTTTAGTAAACTAACTGTCCCTTTTAAAATGCTTATGTGACATGAGGTTTTTCTCTAGCCTTTTGGAACTTCCCCATTATTCGGAACGTCTTAATAGTTCATGATTAAAGCATCCCAAATTATATTTTGAAGTTTTTGAACAAAAACTAATTTGGACATGCTTGTTTGAACTCCTAAGCCCTTTTAATTTCTGATTCCAGGGCTAACAGTCATATCACTCAGATATTATTATCTGTCAGCATTTATAGATCTTCTGCCTTTGTTACTACAGTAAAACATTGATACCTTATGAATGATAGCATTCTTGCTAAGGTTGTTATAATAAGGACAATAAAGGAGCTTTAAATGTATGTGGGGTCTACCATTACAAGTATTTCTGTGTTCTTTCTGCTGTCTTTTGTCATTCCTAGTTTTTGTTACATTTGTTACCATGAACTTCCCCTCTTTTCCACTTCACCTATAGTTATTTCTGTAGCTACTTTGTTTTCTTCCTCTAATGTGGCTTTGAGGGTAGCTATTAAAAAATCTTGTGTGATTCCATGTGATTCTTGTATGATAAAGCGGTATTATTTTATCAGATTGCTAAATCTGAGTCTTCTCAGTTGGAGCTGGAAGTGGTCTGAGTCAACTCAGGACTGGTATGCAGGTAGTCGGTTCTTTCAGTTCTGTCATCCATTCTCTTTTGAGGTATGGCATACATGGAGTTCCTGCATATTGGATGCAACGTGCTCCTTGAATTAAGTCATTGTCACCTATAATGTATGTTAAATTCCATGCCAATTTTAGAATTGGGAAAGTGAAACATGGAACAGATGTCAGTGGGTCCAGAAGGTAACGCGACGTTCTCCTTCACTCAGCAGCTCGCTGCAGAAGGAGCTGACTGCGCTGGGTTGTTTAGCGTGCTTTAGTGGTCTTGGGTAGACACTAGTTAGTGCTCATGTGGTGCATGAGCTATCGGAAGACTTTGCAGAGGGTCTGTGGAGTGCTAGTGTTCTTTAAAGATGTTAATAATTCAAATCAATAATGAATATTATTGCAGAAGTGTCACTGCTCCTTTCTTGACCATTTAATCCTCTCTACCTGCGTTATCACCACTTACAAACTCTTCAGTCATGTGACTTGTACAGTGAGGTTTCAGTGTTATTAAATGGGCTTGACTTGTGTTCCCAAATACAAAAATCTAATTTTTCTTACTTGTGTGCCTAATTAAAGTATCTTTTTGCCTGTCTTTCAGGATCTCAGACTTGCTGAAGAGTATTTTTTTTTTTTTTTTAGTATGTGTACTTGCTGATTCCTTTTGTTAGCATAACTTCTTGTAACTCATTAAACTAGCTCAGAAGCTTGTTGCCAATTCCACTCACAGTGGTAAGGCAAGTAACTTCAAAACCAGTGACATTTTATGTTGCTACTAATATGGGAAATCTGGTTCTTTTCCTGGTGCCCAGCTACTTGCTCTTGCTATGTGCTCTGTTTATTTATGGGGTTGTGCTGTGACTAGAGTTCGTTCCCTCGTCCAGCAAGAAACTTTTTGGTCTTGGCAGAGTAATTTTCATCTGGATAAAGCGTAGCACCTGACTTCAGGTGCTGGGTCATGAGGGGTGACTGGGGATGTGGGAGAAGACCAGATCAGTCTTTGTCAGCAGAACAAATTTATATCACGTTAAAGTGATCAGACTTGGTATTGACATGAGCAGTATAGTGAATAATTTCTATAAAGCTAAGCTGCAAAGTGAATGTTGGATGGAAACAAGTCTTTGTGTAAGTGCTTTTATAATCCCATGTATGCCAAAGATGGTCAGAATGTAATAAAGTAAGGAAAACGGAGTATATATAAATGCAACTGCATTGCTCATTCTAGCAGCTGAAGCTGTGCTACATGAGCTGCTGAAATACAACTGAGTAAGATTTAACACTTATTGCCTAGAGACTGTACCCTTAAACTATTTATAGTTAAGGGAATTGAAGATGTGCTTCAACTTATGTTTCTTGATTTTTACCAATTTTAAATGCATGGCTGAATAGGTAATAAGTTTCAAATGATCTTGAGTTCATACATTTAAAGGCAAACTTGCTGGGTTTTTCTTGAATTTTTGCTTAAAATATTTTAGTGTGGAAGGACTAGGAGACAGAATTGAAATACTTTTCAAAATTGACCAAGTTCTAAGTAGAAAGGAGCTACAAGTCTTTGCCTTTTGGCTTGTAAAACACTCATTTGTAAGTAACTTAAGTGTTTCTAATGTGTAATGTAATTTCATTCTTACGTAATGAAATGCTGTATTTATAAAAAAAAGTGAATGCTAAATAATTTTTTGAAACTCCTAGCAGATTTAAATTAATGGGTTTAACACTTTATTGTTAAACCAGGGTTTGGAGAACTAGCTTTGAATTCAAATGCAATATTGAATTTCCAAGATTGAATCAGTCTTGTGGAAAGAATCAGGTGGATTTTTTTTAGAATGTTAGGGTTTTTGTTTATGTATTTGTTGGATTTTTTTTTTTTTTTTTCAGGGAAAACCCTAGGTATACACAAAACCCACGCCAGCTCTGATTTCCAGGGCTGGAAAAACTGCTTCCCTACCTTATTGTAACCTGTGCTGTTTGGGTTTTTGGTTTTGTTCCCTCAAAAATAGTTGAATAGAATTAGTTGGATCTTGTGATTTTAGTTCTACGATACTACCCAGTCTGCTTTCTTAGCTATTCTCAGCAAAGCACTGTTCAACCTGATGTTTTTTTTGAAGCAGGTGCACAAATTGACTAGCAGGGAACATCTTTCCGGGAAAGCAGACTGAGCAGTATTGTAGAACACTTTGTGCTTTTCTTTGTTTAATTATCCACCGCACTGGGAAAATTGAAAGTTCATTCACTGGGTATCACGAATGTCTTATCTGTTCATTGAGGTGGGACCAAATATGTTATTTATGTTCCTAAACACAAATTTGAAGAGTTTAAAGGACAATCCATATAGTTTTAAAGGATCTGTAGGTGAACTTTGAAATTGGTTTGAATCTGGCTAAGAGATCCTTTGTCCAAAGTAGCATGTAAGCAGCTGCTTCTGCTTTGGCTTGTAGTATCCCCGTATTGCAGAACAATAGGTAGGTCTGGTCTGTATTTAATTACTGTATTTTTAGCACTTGGTATAGATCAGGCCATTACATAGTCTCTGGTAGAATGTAAATCCTGTGAGTTATATGGGTATCAGAGTAAAATCTGTGCTGTGCAATTTCGATCATTGTCAAGTCAGTAGCAGTTCAGTAACTGATACGTGTGAATAGACAAATATACATGAATTCTGGATTTATTTTAGAGTTATGCAAGACAACCTGTATCTTCTTTGCTTTAGGCTTTGATCAGTCTAATAAAATATGAAGTAGTCTAGCTTTCTCTAAGGATCCAATTAGCTTAATTTTTTTACTAGCCCTGTAGAGAAACTGAAAGTACAATTGTAGATCTTTGATATTTCTGCCCCGTTTGCCCTCCTCGTTCTTGCAGAACAGGCTAGATAGGAAGCATCTTTGTTTCTACGTGTTAAGTATTGCAGAAACACTTTCCTTTGTGTGATTAAGGATGAACTGTGCTAAATTTAGCACGTAATGCCTACCAATTTATTGCTGAACAGAATTGCTAGTTTTACAGTAACAATTTTAGCAGTTTTTGTGCTGTTTCCAAGAGATCTTACTGCATAGGAAAGAAATATGGAAAGAGTTGAACAGGTTCTGGTGTTTTCAGGTACATACAGAGGTATTTTCATTGTGCACATTTTATGTATTTTTTGCATTTGCAGCATTTATTTCACATTTCATACGTACGAATAAAATACTACATTTTAAAATGAATAATGCTGTATTAGTATCATATCTTCTGAGATTATTTGTCTGAGTTGTGAACGATGATGGTAGTTCAACTATGAAATTTATAAAGTTTCTATGAGTTTATTAATATTGAGGGATGTGGGAAGTATCCCATTTGGCTAGAGTACTCGCTGAAATGCAATTTATTAGATAGGAAAAAATACCATGAAAAGCTGTTGTACAAATTGGCTCTCTAAAGCTGAAAATTTTATAAACATGCTTTTCTCAAAATGTGTTTTGAATTCATCAAGGAAAAATGTATCACATGAATCTTGAATTAAATTTGAGCTACTTTCTCTAGTTATGTAGCTGTGCTGGCCTGTGAGAATTACTGGAAGGTGTAAAGAATGGCATTTACATCAGTCAGCGTTTAAATTTGGAGTACTGTGAAAAATCTCAATCTGGCTATAGTATCTGCCCTAAAAGAGGAAGCAATGCAAGTCATGTCTTCTGTGTGTTTCACCATCGCCCAATTTCAAGTGATTAACAGCTTTATGTAGCTATGAATACTAAAAGGAATGCTGGAAAGCTAACTACACAAGCTTAAAAAGACGTTTTAACATCTTGCTTCTCAGTTGGCTAACCTTCTTTATGAATGTTTTTTCAGTTTTAAGAAAAAAAAAAAATTCATACTTGGTGAAAGACAAGTACAAGCAGCGAATTGGCATAAATGTGTCACATGCATAAAATGAAACAACTTTAAAGTTTTATCTCAAGCTAGCCTACTGAAACTTAAATATTGAAGCAGGCGAGAACTTACCTACCTGAAAATCCACCTAATCTGTTATTGGATTTCTTCCGATTTTGTCTAGAATTTAAAACTTGATATGGAATTACTGGTGTTAAGATGAATGAATTCAGATGGTAACTTGCATCCAGATCCTGAAACTGCTGAATAAATTCTTGGAATATTATTATTGAAATACTGTAACTAGAGGACTGTAAAAGGTGAGTTTAGAGAATATCAGATTTAGGATAAGCTTTCAGTGCCTTTATCTTATAGGCAAAAATGCTGGATTTGTACTTGCATTTCTTGAACCTTGAGTCAGAAGTTTCTTGCATAGCAAAAACCCCTCTTTCTATAGCATCATATTATGGTTATTTTGGTTTAGTATGACTCTTTTTGTATTTTGATTTACATCTGTCAATTGGAACCATGTGGAGATAGTAAAACTAATTTCAATGTTAATTTTGCTTGGACTTAGTCAAAGCTGTGAGTCAGCACTAAAGCTGTTCAAATGGCCGCCTTTGATGCTGTACTATTCTTAGGTTGAAAAGGGCACTTTTAGAAGCTTCTTTATTTGGTGAATACTGTAGGGATATAGTTTATCCATACAAGCAACCAGGGAGAACTTAGTAAAACCCTTAGAACTCCTCTGGTATCACATAACGCTTCTTATGTTGCAACTCTAAATTGTTCCAGTTAGTACTGGGCATTGGTATTCGGAGCCCCAGAATGAAGACTAACAGAAGATTTTTATGTCAACTACTGTAGCTTCTTTTACAAAAAGCTGTCAAAGCTGAACTACAGGTGGATACTGTATCCTAACAAAATGTTGGCTAGACTTAGACTGGTTTGGTGTCATTAGAATTCTTCAATTTGTGTAAAAATAAACATGTAAACATTTCTGAAATAATAGTTGCCTTCCATTGAAATGAGTTTCAGTTGCCAGCGGTAGAAATTCAAAACTGGAATATTTGGGGTTTAGAGCTTTATCTTTTTTTGGGCAATGCAGTTGGGCATTGATCATTACTGACTCTTTTCACATTCTTGTGATTTGCATTGCAAGTTACCATATTGGATTGTCTACGCTCACAGAGCAGCAGTTAAGTGCAAGATCAACTAATTGAATATCTAATAATTGTATGAGAGTAATATGAGATACTATCCCCCCTCAGTATTTGTACTGTTAAAGAGAACAAACCTGATCCCAATGGATGTTACAATAAAAGTATATTCATATGATAAGAAACAGGTAGTTTTACCAGGATGGAACAAGCCCAGGACAAAGAGTGTTTTGTTGAGTATGTGTGTACTGAATCAGTGAATTAGTTACTTGGGCATTTTCCATTTACCTTATGCAAAATGGACTACAATGGAAACCCCACACTATTACATGAATTAGATATAGCTTAAATGTTCTGTGTTATACCAGAAAAATGTAACGTTACCATGACAATTTTCTTCAGGTATTAGAATTCCTAGTTAAAGGATTAGTTAGTGGCTTTGGCTGCAAAATTCAACTGTGTAGCCTTCTATTTTAGCATAAGGAAAAAAAAAAAAGACTACAATTGTGTGTGTGTGCAAGAAGTAAACAAGCAAATGAGATGTAACTGTCTGTGAGAATGGTGCTCTTGTGATTGTGATCTAGTTCTTCTTGTCTTTTGGAAGTTGAATCATTGAAGATGTCTTGTGAATTGGTAGATACCAGTTGTAGAGTCCCCGTCACTGGAGATGTTCAAGATGCAATTGGACAGGATGCTAGATGATCTCGTGTAGGCTCCCTTTCCCACAGAAGGTTGGACTAGGTGATCTTTCAAGGTCCCTTCCAGCCTGGGCTGTTCTGTGGTTCAGTGATCATTATAAATTGACAAATACTCAGCTGAAGTATTTCTTATGGGATTTGACTACTGTTGCAAAGTGTGGCTATTGAACTCCTTGAAAAGACCTACTTGACACATTGGGTAGTCCAGCCTCATCACCTCCAAGGGCTTTATCTTGTTTTCAGAATCCCTGTGACCCTCACTGTAATCCTCATCTTTTGCCAATCCAATCAATTATTGCATTGAGTTCCAATAAATACCTAATGTTAAAAATGTAAATAGATCTTCCTGTTATTTTCTGGGATGTTGAAAGGAAAGGGATTTCTTTCCTGTTGAAAACAAACTCTGGTAGACTGTCCTGTAACAGTTAATGGAGTCAAATGGAGCAAAGTGTTTCCAGTGCTCAAGTGTTACCAGTCCGTGAAAAGATCAATAAACATTACTTTGTTTTCAAATTGGTATTTTGGGTTGGAATTATGGCTACAGGCTTTTAAGAGAGTGTGGCGAATGTAAACTAGGTAATAAAATTGTTTCTCTTCCTGTGAAACATACTGAATATTCAGATTCCTTATAGCAGTTATGAGGGGAAAAGGTAAGCAATTTGTTTGAAGATGTTAGTTGGACATAATTTCATCTTCAGTTTCATAAGTTGCGAGGTACGGAATAAATGCACATTGTCTAAGGAATCAATTTAAGATTATTGAGCTCTTTCATGCTCCATAAAGCACATTCTTTACTAATGCTGGTTTTTTAGATGTGGTAAAATACAATTATGTTTTAAATGTAATACCTGGTGTTCTTTTTTAGGGTAGCTTTGATGCATCGAATATGCAGATGTTTTGCCTCAGTGAAGCAGCTGTTATTTTATCTTTCAGATACAGAGAGTTGTACAAGTTCTTTTGGTATAAACTGAATTTTAAGTTAAACAGAAATTAGTATTCTTACTTCTGTTTACTTGTTACAAAAGGAAAGAAAGAACTTTGCTACAGGAGCGCGTGCGTGTGTAGCCTTGAGATAGTTGTACCGGAGGTTAATAATACCCAATGGCAAGAACCTTGCAGCCAGACTCACTATCTCTTTCATGCTTTTAGTGGTGGTTTTTTTTTTAATTCTTTGCATGTTTTGAGGTAACCTTAGTAAATCAAAATATACATCCCCCAAAGTATATTTTAAAAACATATTTGAAATTACTTTGTTCTTTTGAGTGCTTTGTACCCTTAAGCTTTAGGAGTAAGGACAGTTGATCACTCTTTAAAACCGCAGTGGTCTGAGACCTAGCTTGATTGTGTGAAGGTCACTTTTGATGATGGCTCTTCAGCTATTGAGCTGCCTCTGTTAAAAACAAATGAGATGATAGCTGTAGCTACTGGAGGGATTCTCTTGGTGGAATAGGGAAACTTCTGGCCTTCTTAAGAAAGCTTGCAATGAATGACTATTTACCACCTGTACTGTTTGTTAGTAGAGCTGACATTCGCTGTGTGGTTCCAGTTGGGTTTTTGTCAGTCTAAAGCCTCCTGGGTTTGGTGTGTTTTGCTATCACAGTTTGCCTCTGATTTATGCTAGGAGCTAAAGGGAGAATGCCTGCCCCTCCAGTAAAGCCATTGTATTTTGAAGTTGTGAAAATCGAAAAAATGGTGTGCAGAAACAAGAAATGAAGAGGTTTTAGGAGACTTTGTAGATGCAGGCTTATGGTTTTTAATGCTGTTTATATCAGATGATTACAGGCTTTAAGCCTTCAGAACCAGAAGTGGAAAATGGCTGTACTTAAGTTTCACAGGTGTTCTCTGCTGAAATGTTCTTGTTTTGACCCATGACACTGAAGGCTATGATTATGAAAATCATACGTGTATGATAATGGAAAAGATCATTATATGTTACTTGCAAAATGGTAAATAATGTATTTTTGTATGTAATTTTTTATCCCACTTTCTTCATTATTTGTCTAAGCATTTTTCTGCAGTATTTTAAAATATTATATACTTCTTTTATTCTTTCCACTACCATATAGTAAAGATAGTTAAATGTGAAGTTTGTTATTCATTGAGTAAGCACATGGCTTGCTTTTTCTTATTCTTGGGGAATATTTGGTCAAATAGAAATCTTATTTTCAGTGAAACCTTTGAGGCATTTTTGCATAATTGAAGCTTTCAACTTGCAGCTGTTTCAGCTGTTGAACCATTCAGACTTCTTCTTTTTGCTGCTTAGCCTTTTAACTAATGAGCCATATGGAGATATGGCTTTGTAACTGTAGTCATATGTAGACAGGTGACTCAATTCCGTAACCACAAGCTATTCTAGAACATTGGCTGACATATTAGTGTGACCAGTGACACAGAGCCCTGCCTTTATGCTGTCACAGTGCAGTTCTGCCTGTATGTCATCCTCTCCAGTCTGCTTATCACCATGCATGTTTCCATCCTAGCTGTAAGCTTGAATACAGTGCTTTCAAATCTTGGGAGACAAATGTGGTGTGTAATCTATTCAGACATTCAAGCTGAATTAATAAGCACAAGATCACTAGCTAGTTAGTAAAATCTTGAGTTGAAGGTAGACCCTGGTCGCACCTCTTACAAGATTGCTGAAAATTCCCAGTGTGTTAAACGTAGCTTCAGGCTAAAGGAACAAAAACTGTGTAGTACTGACGAGAATTATTTTCCATTCCTGGCTGGTTTTATATATATGTGTGTATGTGTGTGCATATATGCCATATATATGGTTTTTGCACAAAGTACATTTTAGAAATCTGGTTTAAGCTATTCCTTTTGAGTGTGTGCAAGTTTGATATTTTAATTCCAGAATGATTTTATTCCATGATACTAACCTTTTCTATTCTGGTTACTTCATGTTACTATGCATTGTGCAAAAATACCAATTGAATTCTATTTTCATTTAAAATGGGATGTTTCATTTAAATGTAATAACTCCAGACTTTCTGGAGTCTAGTGTAATGCAGTTTTTCAGTTTGATTACAATGTGTAGAATGATATGCAGTAAACTAAATAGCTTAAGAAATTTGATCATTTTATTCTGAAGCTATTTGTGCCTGCTTTTCTCAGCTGTTATGACAATCATACTGCTGTGAGTGAAGAGGTTACTGACATGAATTTAGACCAAGTTATTTCATAAAGCAAAAAAGGTGTATAATTCTACCCTTGGCAGCAGTTGTTTCTGGTTTTGAGAATCATTGTGGAACCATTTAAAATGCTGAAGTTACTCAGCAGCATGTATGATGAAAAAAGGAAGTTGTATATTACGTGCTTTTACTAAGACTTTGCTTCAACACTTTGATCCGCTTTGCATCTGGACCAAATATATTTTTAAAAATAGTCTTGCATACTTGAATTTTCAACACTAGGATTTTTCAGGCTCTAATCTTGAGAGAGCACTAAATTGCACTTTGTATTATTTACCTCTCATCTTTCAGTCTTTTAATTGTTGCTGAGATGCAGGTTAAAGGCTGTTGTTTAAATGCTTGATAGGCATGGCACGGCCTTATTAAATGAAAAAACACACTGGTAATTGCAAGTGCAAGAACTGGTAGCTAATGGGGCCTCTTGTCCCAGTTTTCTTGAACTTCAGTCCAATTTAGATTGTAGAGTAGATGGCTGACCTACTTGTACTTCAGTCAAGCATTAATTGAAAACGGCATAAAAAGCTTTCCTTTTCCTGAAAAGCGAGAGAAAGGTAGTAGAGACCAGTCTTTCTGAGATTAGTTGACCAAATTAAGCATTCATTTCACATTATTGCATTTAGAGATTCTACATTTGTGTAATTTGTGTGTTTAAGAGCTATGTAAGGTCAAGTAATGTGTATCCAGATCTCTGAAAATCATAAGAAAAGACTGGCTACTCTGTGTTTATTTTTTTTTTTTTCTAAATCCTTAATAGGATTAGTGAAATGTTGAGAACCAAAGAAAAACTTCCACCTCTTTTTTTGCCTAACCTTGATCTTGTATGCTGTTTTAAAGCAGCATCTTGTTTTGCACACTGAGAACTTTAGAATTTCAGTTGTGTTTGGGTTGAAGTAGATTTAAATATATTGATGTGTTTTTTAAAAAAACAAACAGAACCCCCACCACACACAAAAAAAATGAATTTATAGCTTAGCTAGGCAAATTATGCATACAAGAAAGGCCATAAAATGAGATCTGTGGCCTTAATACTTAAGAATGATACTTCCACATAGCTTAGACCAATGATTTTAGTACATGGCAAGGAACCACTATGTTATATTTATTTAAAAAAAAAAAAGAAAGAAGTTTTTAGGGAATATTTCATTCTCCGAGGTCTGCAGCCCATGTTCTGTAGATTACTAAGTCGTAAGTAAGGGTCTTATGTCCTTGTTGCAGTAATTACCATTTCAGGACCAGAAAATTAAATTGCCTGGAAAAGTGAGGAGTACTGGCTAAAGTTTACTTCAGATTCACTAAGCTGAAAATCTGTTTAAACAGAATTCAACAGTGGTGTTTTTTTTGTGTGGTTTTTTTTTTTTGTGTTTTTTTTTTATTTTCCAGTGGCCATGTTAATGAAACTAAGTATTAAGCAACCTTCTCGCCTGCCTTAACACAAGCAAACAATTTAAATGCTCCTAACTGTTCTTTAGAAACTGGACTCAGATTGCTTTAAAATCTGAGTTAACCTTATTTAATCTGAAATATGAAATACTGTCACGTGGTGTTTTGTACTGTTACAGTATAGCATTGATTTTGAAACACTTAAACAGATCTTTTATTGTTCCTAAAAGAATAATTTGTTATTTAACTGACTAGAAATAAGGATAGTTGAAGCTAAATTTGCCTGTTAGTTTTTTTTTTTTCTTTCTACATTTATGAATCGCATTCTGCAGAGGTCTATAAAATCTGTATCGTTTCCAGAAATGACACTGCTGAAGTGATACATAAAGTCTATCTGACAGTGATAACAGCTGAAAATGTTGCTTTTAATTGTAAGGCTATCTTCATAAGCAATTTTTTACATTGACAGTGTTTTCCCTGAATACTAAACTACCCTTAAATGTATTTTGAGAATTGAGGAATGTTGCACGATGGCTTGACCTGCTTTTTGTAAGCAGGGCTATGACAGTGATGGGATAATGGCTGCAGAAAGAATTGGTAATAATTGAAACTACTGTTTAGAGCAGTTTCGCAGCTCCGAACTAAACCAACAATTATGGGGTAGTTATGTCACTTCTGCTTTAGGAAGTGTCCTTGGGTACAGTTCTGTACTAGCTTACACTGGTCCCTTGAAAAACAGCTATACTAGCAAAACATTTCTGATGTTATAGGATATTTCTGTTACTGTACGTGTGTGGAGTAGCTATCCTAGAAAGCTGGTGTTTTTCTCTAGTGGAGAATAATCCGTTCAGCCCTAAGGAGTTCCGCGTCCAAACTCTACACTATTTTAAACTAAGTATAATATGAACACACTGCAGTCTGAGAAACTGAGTTATTTTACTGGGTCTTGGAGTATTTTCCTCTATCATCTTCAGTAATGTCCTTTTGAGACACAGTATAGGAAGGCTTATTTTTGTTTGTGCTCTTACTTTCTCCATGGTAAGAAAACCGTCATTTCCCGTTTCACTTCATTTTATTTGCATCTCAAAAAAGTGACAGAAGAATTAACTAGTACTTGAAGAGTGCACAGGTTGGTGTGGGTCCACCTGTGCTACTAGCTTCCCCTGCCCCAGTCAGTCTTACTGGTGTTTCCCAAGCATAGTCATCAGTATCTCTCTAAGAAGAACAGAAGGTAGAGTATGTGGACATGTTGTTAATGCACATATTTACATTTTCTAACACTGCTTTAGTCTTTGGAAACAAGCATCTGTTAGAGACTGTCTCAGGGCTAGATTTGGTTCAAAGGAGGCCTCTGAATTGGTTCTCTCCTGAAGTAAAAGAACAGTAGCTCCTTAATATAAGTTTCAGATTCAGGAGGACTAGCTTGTTTCACCTTAATTTAAGGGTTTAGATATGCTTCTATGCAATGCACATCAGTATTTCATTAATTAATATTACAGCCCTGTATTTCCTGAGATGGAAAAATACAGCTTTTGACTGTGGAACACCGAAACAACACAGCTGTTTCCTAAGTGACGCATCTGCAAAATGTGCCTGCATGTTTCACTGAGGTATTTAAAAACACTGTTCTCCACTGAAGCCAGTGGTACAGTTAAAAATACCTTCCTTTAATACAGGTTACTAAAGATCATAGTAAACCTGAATGTTCAACTTTATTGCTATCCAGAACCATTAGAAATGTGTGTGGCTGAAAACAGTGCGTTGGTTTGAGTGCTGTGGGGTGTGTGTGTAAAAATGACCTTAGCTTGAGCTACAAGGTTTTCATCAGCCCACAGGAAATGGTGAAGTACACTCTGATGAGAGAACTCTGTTTGTGGAAACGGAGGTCAGGAAGAGCTGTGCAGGTACTGCAGCTATCTATCTGTGCAGTTATGTTGCTGAACTCCGTATTTGGAAAAAATGCAAGTGAATTAAGGCATGTCATTTAAGGTAAGTATTTTGCAAACAGTATATCGAATGACTTGCCAAGCAACTCTTATATTTTTTTTTCTCCTAGCAAAAATTTACTCTGTCATGGCTGATATGAGAGTATTTTTGGCCAAGCGAATGTAATATTTTGCAATGTTTGTTTGAATGTAAGAGGGTGTGTTTGATCATGTTTGAAATGACCATTCTGGGCTCAGTCTGCTGTCTGAAACACACATCTCTTTCTAGAAAATGGTTATTGTGTTACTTTTATTTATGTACTTCTGTGGGTTTGCTATTTTCAAGTACAGCAGTGTTGATATTTTGTGGTACTTCTGTGGTCTGATAAATGCCATGGCACCTTTTATCTTCAGAAAGTTTTGATATCTGAGGCAGTGCTTCATGTAATGTTCTATTTTGCTTGTTAATTATATGCCATTTTAGAACAGTTGTATACATGTCACTTTTCTCTGCAGCTACTTTGTCAGTGCAGCTGTAAATGCTGTTTCATGTTGTCTCTCCTGGAGTACTGTTCCTCTGCACTATCCTTCTTTTTGCACCATTACGAAATTCTACTTAAACTAAATATTGTGTGTATGCTTTAGGTATTTCCCTTAAGATTTTCCCAAAATAAGTTTCTGTTGTAAGTGTGTATAACTAGCCATCTAATTCCACTAACTAAAGGGCTCTTTATTTATTTGTGTATTTATTTATTTTTAAAGTATTTGGGCACTTTTAAAGATTTCCTGCTAACTAAATGCTTATGAAGTGTAATTTGCAAGTTGAAGGCCTGTGGTCTTGTGCCCCCTTCCTGCTTCTTTGAAACAAACCTAAAAGCATATTTATCTCAACTTTATTTGGGGAGGATGCCAAAATATTAAGGTTAATTTCATTTTAGGAGACTTTGAGAGGATGTGTGAATTAGTGGGTGATTTCACATAACTGCAAAAGTGAATGTTAGAAAAGGGTGAACACTTCTAATCAAATTGAAGTTTTTCCTGCTCTTTAACATTTCAGTCACTTAAACCTAAATAATGGAAACCTCTGATTAAAAAAAAATACTCTTTGATCTTTCAAGTTATTTTAATTGCCAAATGACCCTGAGTTCTTCAGGTGATTTTTCTGGCAAAATTTACTCAGTGCAAATTTTGATGTGCCTTTTTTTTTCTTCAGTGAAGAAAATGTTAATGTGTTTTTTTTTTTTCCTTGATCAGAAAGACCTGTTTCTTAAAGAAACAAGCTATAAAGATTCTTTATTTAGAGGATGACCACTTAATATTATACTAGATAGCAATAAGACCTAGGTATTATGCTCTGGATACCTTACAGCCTTTCCCTGGATCTAAAATTTAAGAAGTATGTCTTTAAAGTGGGAAACTGCTTTTATAATAAGAAGCAGTGTTGCAGGGTTTAAAATCTAAAACCCAAAGTGTTTTGTAATGAAAAAGTCTGCTGTGAATATGTTCTCTTATGTTGCTTCTTTTTAGTGTATCTCAGCAGAAACAGAAGGATGTTTTACTTGTTATAATGTTTGATGATTATTTTCAGTACCTAATGTCAGTGAAGGATACTCTTCAAGTGTACTTTGTCGTGTATTTTCCTTTGTTACCTGAAGAATCTGCAGGTAGCACTCAGCAGGACAGCACACCTCCAAAGTTTAGTTCAAAAATTAAATATTGATTAAAGCCAGGATCAGTTAGTCTGCGTGCAAAACAGTTTAATACAATCTTCATCTTACTCATTATAAAAAAAATCTCAAGATGCTTTTTAAGGAATTGTTTTTTAGCCTAATTACAGTACTTTAATTTAAAAGTCCGTTATTTTACAATGTCTCCTTTTATGTTTGTAAGAACAGTCAATATGGAAATAGGTCTGAAAATTTGGAGAGAGAATTTGGGGAACACTTGTCTCCAGTGCTTACAGATTAATATACAATGAGTTTGTGAAAGGATATATATTCTGCAACTTTTAGAAGGAAAGACATAATGCTTATGGTTTGGGGCTTTTTATGTGATTTAGCAACTACTTTTTTTTTATTCTTGTATTAAGGTCACCTTGATTTCAGCTTCAGATCTGTTACTAATTTTGCCTTTTTCTTCTACAGAAGAATCCTGAAAGAAAAGTTGCAAATAATGGTTTCAATAAGAGGAATTAATTTGCCAAGAAGTACTGTTGATCCAAGAAAAAAGATACAACTCTGTATATCAAAACTACTTTAAATTGAAAATACTAATTTTTAGAGCATAATGTACAAACAGATGAGGTGTTTTTATCCTCCAGTGGGATGAAATGAAATAGCTCAGCCTTTGGCTCCAGTTAATTCCTGTACTGAGTTCAGATTTCTCCTAATCTTAAGAATTTTTAAAAATGTTAATGGAATGCAAGAGTTTAGAAGCCTATGTTGAACACTTTAACCTAAAAAACAAGTGCTAAATAAGGGTGAAATCAGATCCTTTATCAAACAAATTATAATATCTGTTCAATACATATTAATTGCACAGTTACTATTGAGGGGAAGCATAGAAGAAAACTAAGCTTTTTGGCTGCTAGATGCTCTAGATAAATTTGTTCAGAACCCCTAATGGCTGCCTTGCAGGTTAATTTAAATGGATGGCATAGCTTGGCATTGGTGCTTGTTTTTTTCTTTAACACAAAATTAAGGCTGAGCTGTACAACAGAACAGTACATTTAAAGTGGTATCTCTGTCCTTTGAGGACTTGAGGGTGAGTTTTTAAAAAGGTACATTTCAATAGCTTTTTAGCAGATATTTTTGATTTCTTAACTGTGGTCATCTTTTTAGTCTCTCTTTCTGTATGTAAATACTAATACTATCAAGTTTTAAAAAAAACGTTGAAACTGGAGTTGCTTTGTGTGAGAAGATACACAAGCATTGTAGTTTCAAAATTCAAATATTAGGCAAGAACATCAAAGTTTATCTTAATACCTGAAGTTTTTGAAAGTACTGGGAATACAATACATTTCATAGAATCTTCATTTTGTATTACATGTTCTTCTCATACTTTTGACAGAATTTGTAGAGGCTGTATGCACACAATCATAATTATTTTGTTGTATTTGTCACACTTTTCTAACACTGTACACGTTTGAGTTTACACCATGATTTTCAAGTCAAGTCTGCAAAAGCTATTCTCTTTGACACAGCTTGTTTTAAAGGAGCTCTAAAAATCTGAGACTTAGATTTTACAGTAGATTCTAAAGGACAGGAAATGCGCTGAGGTGTTTGAGAGAGACTTTCAGGTCTTGTAGACAAACTATTAACTTCTATTGTAATTATATTTTGTGCTCTGACAAGCCTCAATCCTGAAATCTCTGTATTCAGAAGCATATTTGAGGAAATTAGATATCTTTGAATCCTCAGATTATCATGCCCTGTCTCATCATGAAGTAGTAGGAATTAACACCTTGTTTGTATTTCCTTTCCTAGTACGGGATGGTGTTCAGAAATGTCACAGGCTCCATTTTTGAGGAGTACAATATAGCATGGATGAAACTTAAATATATTAACTTTTCCGCCAGTTAAAACTTTTAATGACATTTAACAATGTTCTTGTATTAGAGAACAACTTAATACACCTCTTTTCTGTCTTCATCTGTTTTGAAGGCTCTGTTTTGGCTTTTGGCACGGGCCTAACAAAGTGATGTAGGGAGGAAGTACCTTGCAGTGTATTGGGTAATTGGAGATGTATTCCCTACTTAAGGACACAGTAAGTATCACTTGTATTCAGACAGTATCTTCTATTTGAAATGAAGAGCTGTCTTCTAAAGTAAAAGAAAATGCACGATTTTTAGTTAAGAATACATACGAAAGTGTATCCTTGTTGAAACACTTTCAAGAGTAATGTACTTTTTCCTTTTGATGACACTTAAATTCATGGAGCTATTTTTTAGTAACAAGCATGACTTCAATACCAGGTTGGAAAGGTAAAAGATGACTCCTTGCCTCTGTCTAGCACTCCGTGTAATCTCTACAGGCATTTTTCTGTAACTTGTGTGATGCTTAGTACTCTATAACCTAAAGTTTATTGGTCGTCACAGAGAAGAGGAGATGCAGGAAAAACCCCCCAACAGTACTTCAGAAATTCTAGCATGGTAAAATTTTGGCCTAGGGAAATTTAAGTCTTTATTAAATGCTCATAGTGTTGAGTCTGGAGTTTGAAATGTCTCATGCAGTACCTCGCCACCTGTGGAACTAAATTTGCAAAGCTGGAGGCTTTGCTCAGTGGTAAGCTACTGGAGCTGAAGACTGGTTTTAATTAAAAATGGAAAATAGTGCACGCATTTTTTTTTTTTTCTTCACTGAAAGAATAGTTTTAAGAGCTCTGAACTTAATCTTCACAAATCTGCCTGAATGAAGCTGAAGATAGCCATTTGCATTTTTTCTTTGTATGAATCATAATTGCTCAAACATCTCTGTAATTGATTTTTCCTTTGCTGACTTTGAATGCACAGAAAAAAAAATTGTATCAGAACACTTTTATGGGAATCAACTTCAGATTTAACCACTTAATGTTGTGTAGTGCTGGTCATTTAAAAAAAATAAATCAACCTTTCTTGATTAAATACAGAAGAAGCATGTTAAACAATGAAATTGTTTATCAGCTTTGGACATTTTAAAACTAAAACCTAGTGGTGAGGTAATTTCCATGCAGATTGGTACTAGGGGTTCAAAGTAAAAACTCATTGTTGGCGTGCCCTAGGTTATATATTTGATTGGGGTACAGCAGGAACATTTTAACAATGCTCTCCAGCTTTGAGCAGTGTTGTAAATGCAAGTGCAGTTTCTATCTGCAGAACTAGGTTATTATTTTTTTGCCTTGCATTTTTTATTCTGGTTACTGCATCATCCCTCATACCTCCAACTAAGCAAAAAGTATAATCTGAGTATGTTAGAGTTTTTATTGAGTATATCAAAATATTTTAAATCTCTCTGCACAGCTGTATATCAACTTTGTGTCCTTAGCTGGTATAGCTATGCCATTTGAAGCTTGTAGTTTGCAGTGTTAATAATTTCCTGTGATCAGTGTCCATTTAACTTGAAATCAGAAAACTCTGAAAAGCTTCTGACGGTGATTAATACCTTTACTAATTAAAAAAAAAATTAAAATAATACACCTACGCAGAGTGGCTTGTCAGGCAGAGAATAAATTATTTTTCCCCAAAGTCAGTATTTTGCTATTTAAGGCATCTCCTGGTTAGTTGGAAAAATGCCAAGGAAGGTTATGCTGGCAGCTTGTAGGATCTCATAAGGACGGCTAGGTCTTGAATCTGCAAAAAACCAGCATGTCTAATAGCAAATTAAGGGGAAGAAGGAAAGGAGATCAGAGCTAGATCTGACAGCTACACCGTTCTGCCATTGCTACTCATGCCTGCAGTAAAGGCATGCATTTCCCAGAGAATTCTTCAAGACACTTGAAGGGGTTCAGTTACATTGTCCATGAATGTGAAACCAGACAGAAACTGTGGCTCATAACTTGGGCCTAGCTTCTCTAGAGTACGAGAGCGAGATAATACTTGTATATATATGAAACGCCATGATAATGTGCAGGCTAAGAGTCTGTTTGACAATGTTTGGGTCATGACTTACATTTCAGAGATGCATTTTGGTGCTGCATGTGTTAACCAAAGCTGATCAAGCTTAATCAGTAATTTTTAGTTTAATTTATTTAATAAAATATTCAAACTATGCTTAATAAAAATATAATGACTAAAATAGCTGTTCTTATTCCTTATATTATGCATTGCGAAATTTATACCTTGTAATATTTCAGTAATGTAATGTTGATGTGTCTGGAGAGTTTAATTTGAGATACTGTCTTCTTACTATAGTTGTAAGGTTTTGTTTTGTTTTTTTTTACATGTGGTAAATATCAAGGAAATTTTATCTGCTTTAGTGATGATCTGATGTGTGCTAGAACTACGGCTTGAATGTGTGTTCATTGCTTGTGTATTTAGGCAATGAATTAATGGTACTTTCAGTGGTTTCCTATTGCATGTTACACATACAGCATTTAATAAACATGGGTATGGGTGAATACAAGCCCGTAGCCAGGAAGCTGTTGGGAACCAAACAACCTCTAATCAGGGGACTTGCTTAATTGGCATTTAACACCAGCTTCTGATTGCTGACTGGAGCACAGGGAGAGGGAATGACCCCAAAGCAATTGCACTTCTGTGGAAGTCCCTGGTCTCCGCTGTCCTCTGGCCTGGCTGAAGCCAGGTGTCACCCCCTCCCCGCTCCCACCACTGTCCCTCTTGCCCTGGTGACTCCTACACCCTCCCTCCCGGTTCCTACCAGCTTCTGGCCGCTTCTTGCTCCTTTTCCTGCTGCCTGCGGGCCACAGAAGTGCAAGGAATCTCCTGTTACTCTTACTTGGGGTTATGAATGACGAGTACGAGGTAGTAGCTTCTGTACTATTTAGTGTCATTTTATGTTATTTGCTAACTGAAATAATGCCCGGGTGGCAAAATACTTAGGCATTCAAACTAGAAAATGGTAAGAATAAATACTGCTCCCAGTCTCAGAGCGGTGTGCATAATAGGAAATACGCTTACAGTTTGTAATGGCATGCATTTCCTAGATTCCTTCCTTTAGTGCTCAGGATATAGGGTTCACCAAATGGGTTACTGTCAACTTTTTTTTTTAAAAAAATATCATTTGGTGTGTGGCTCTGCTAACTTTAACATACAGGCTGAATTCTTCATGAAGTAGTAATTCAATTTCCTTTTATGGGCTTTTCTCTGGTATTTGTTGCTGTAACTGTTTTCTTGGCAGAGACTATGGGATTTTCTTAAATCTCTGTGAAAGAGGGTGCTATTCTCCCTTATTTATAGATTAAAGAATAAGAATTAGGCCCAAGGCATTGATTTGAGACTCTACCTTTGAAAGTCTCAAGACCTGACTTCTGTTAATAACATGCACTCATGTCTACTGGTAGTGAATAATCATGGCTTGATGCTTTGTTCCCTGCACCTGGGGTCTAGAATTGCTTGGTGTCACTTGAATGTGTAAACAGAAGTGACCTTCTTTCCTATAGTTACATGTCCTATTAATTTATGGACTTTTCAGTGTTGTTAGCTTGATTCTCAACAGGTTTTGGTACATGATTTCACAATATTGCTAAAGAAGTTGTACCACTTTTTCTGTCTGTGTAAGCAGCAAACAAATTGTAACCCTGCAGAAACTGGAACTCTTATAGAGCAAGTTCTTTGGACACAATAGAAAATGAAGCAATGTATAATTGCTTTAAGCAGGGAATAAGAGATACAGCATATTCATAGTAGCTATGCTTGATAGTAAACCACAGTGGTTTGCACTTACAGTGTGGGATGATGTGTTTGTTCCTGAACAGTGAAGTACAGTTTCCTTACTATTCTGTGTGGAACAAAACCTGAGACTTCAGTGAGTAATAAGGAAAAATACTATAGCTGAAAGTTCTTGAGCAGCAAATCCAAGTTGAGCGGTGTCCTTATACATCAGTATTTTACTCCCTCGTCATGAAACTTGGAATCCTGCTGAGTCAGATCCACAGTGACAAGTCCTGTTGTTCCAAAAATAAGTTCAAAAGGTAATGTGACCAGGTGCTTTTCTCTTCTGGAGGCTGATAGATTGTCTGAGGTTGCTTCTGTAGAGTTCTTAGAGGCAACACAAGGCTAATACTAATAGCTGAACAGACCGTTTGGTTTTCTAAATATGGATTAATTTATTTTCATCTGTCTCTCATCTTGAAGACAGTTAAACCTGAAACAAGTTGTGCAGTTTCCATCCCTGGAGGTTTTCGAGACCTGACTGCATAAAGCCCTGAACAATCTGGACTGACCCTGCTTGAATGATTCTGTCATTCTATGATTCTGAGATTTTTCTGTTGTGGACTAGTTTGTCACCTAGAGCCATAGTACTGGTGATTGTCTTGCTTTAAAGCAGCCTATTGTACATGAGAGAATAATTGGAAGAGATAAGTATTACGTCATGTTGGCAACGAGAACTTCTGTCAGTTCTTTCTCTTCTAGAAACTGTGAAGTTCTGGAAGTAAGGCACAAGGAGTCACGTCACATCTCCTGTTTGTCATCTGAATTGTACATGTTGGGAAATGTTGGTCAAGTCTGCAGGACAAGGATGTGTGGTATTGCCTTCAGATTTCAAGTATTTGAAATGGTCTTTTGTCTGCAGGCGTTCTTTGTGTTGGAATGTCAGACTTGGAACCTATTCTTCCTCATCATAGGATTCAGCAAGCAGCACTGAGACCTTAATTAGAATTTTTTTCTCTTTAATACTATCTCTTTGAATTATAGTGAAGTACCTAATCAAAACAAACGTAATCTTCCAAGGGGGTTCAGGATGTTAAAATCTGTCTTTCAACAAATAACCCTGCCTGTTTCACAGGAAGAGTTCCTCAACAAATTAATCTGTTATTGGGGGCTTGGGGGGATAAATGAAAGGGTTTCTCGAAATGTTTTTCTTCCCCTCTTCCTGTTGGAAAATACCTTAAGAGAAGCTTTGGGATTCACTGGATTATTTTAGCATCTTAAAAGTCCGTATTTGTTACACAGATTTTTGCAAGTCATGTGTTGTGCTAATCTCTACCACTCGACACGTGAAGAAAAAGGGAGTTAAAAAAAATGAAATATTTCAACATGAATAAAGCAAGGATTTTTGTAAATTGCTTTCAAGGTAACAGCATCAAAACCAACTTCTTGAGAGCAGAGGCAGCATATTCTATTCAGATGGTTTTGTATGCGGTATCTGAAAGTCTGCTTGCTCATTATTGTTAATATTTTCTGAAATACTTACGTGTTAAGCCTTTGAGATATTTATAGCAATTCTTTTCTCATAGTAGGGCACTAGCAGTAGAGAAGAAATTCAGTCTTTAGCATATAGCATTGCTAGAATGTTCCCTAAGAGGAAACTTTAAAAATAAGTTGCATTTATTTATTGGTCAGTTTCCTTCTGTCCAAGATCAATGTATCCTTGTATCCTAATTTACAAGAATGGGTTAAAAATCAGTGTCAAGAAACTTGAGCCTTGCTTGTTTGCACTATTTCTGTAGCTATTACAGCATGTGCTGTTTAGTATATAATTACTTTTTTCAGTTGGACTTTGTGTTTTATTTTTAGCCTATATAAGTTCTCTTAGCTAACGTGTGCTGAGACTCTTACCTGTGGTGACACAGGTAAAAACTTGTTTTAAGACCTTTGGACTTGATTAATAAAATATTGAGATTTTGCTTTCCAATGGAAATTCCAAAGTTTTTCTTCCCACAGGGGAAGAAAATATCCTGAGAAGTATGAAAGTGATGAGATTTCATTTGTGTTGGCAAAGAGCACGCTGAGGAAAAGGCACAGAGCATGATCCAGAGGTGGTTTCTATGCAGTGAAGATCTTTAATCTGCCTTCTGAGGAAAATGAGGCTTACACCTTTGCCTTCTCTAACTCCCTGCTTCTGTAATTTTTGCATCAGTTGGTCAGTTTCAGACGAGTGTTAAGAGCAGAGATAAAGATACCCATTTCTTATCAGTTTTGTGAAAATTGGCAGCTGCGTGGGAGAAACCTAAACTGATGTATCTGCTCAAGAAAATCTTCATGTGAGCTCAGTAATAATCTGTCCTGTTTGGTGAGCTGGTTTACCAGCCAGCGTGAAGGTGGGTGGAAACTGCTGGAGCACTGTGCTACTGCTTGCTCAGCAAGTCATTGAGGAACAAGAAAGAGGCAGCGTAGGTACTCCTGAAGAGTTGGGCCTGGAGCGGTTGAATGAGAAGATAAAGGCCAGAGTGGATGAAGCCAAACTGTTGTGGGAATATAGCAACTGGGTGTGTGCACCACGCTTTCCTGTGGAGTTATTGGTTCTGCTGCAATCTAGCTGACCAAAGAACCCCAAACTTTGTGAAATGCAGGTGATTGTGTGTGAAGAATCTGTGCAGAACTCACCTCTTGTTGTCTTGATCTAAATTTCCCAGATTTTATAGTAACAGCCTTAGTTGTTCATAGGTTTGCTTTTTATAGTGAAATGGAAGACCCTGCAAATCAAAGTGCAATGAATTTTCATTGTGAAACCTCTGCAAACTCACTTGAAGGATGGGAGAACCAAACCCAAACAAAAAATGTGCTAAAGGACTGGCTGCTGTAATAATTCTATTTTGTGAGGGTAGCATGACTCATACTGCTTAATGTTCCTATCTCAGTATTCAGTTTATTTTTATGTAGTGTTTTTCTGCGCCAGTTGTTGCTATGACTTCATAATATTTCCCTAAATACGCTTGCTCATACTTTCTCACAGCGTAGTATTTGGCATATAAAAACCTTAAATCCATCAGAATTTCCTGAGTGCTGATCATTTTCATGCTTTTATGGAAAAAAGGATAGCTCTGTGTATTATGTAGTTTTAGTTGAGGAGGAATAAAAGTTTAAAAAAAAAATAAATTCCCCACAACTTGTTCCGTCATTTAAGAAAATGTTCCTCTGTTTCAGCTTTTCCATTTTTTCCATGTAGCTTCTCAAACTAAATTTCCAGCATTGCTATAGTTTAGGCTACTTCGTTAAAGGTAAGCAGATGCTGTATTATTACTTCAGAACACTTTCACTGTCTTTTCCTTTCATAATTGCAGGGAAAGAAATACTTCTTGTGTGGTTTTGGGGGGGTGGGATGGGTGACTTGTTGAAACTTTCCTTTCGATTTATACTTTTGCGTAAGGGTTTCTTTTTCCAAGATGCTGAACTCTACAGTTGTCTGCTTATCTCTTCCAAATGGCAGTGAACACTTTGGTTGAAAGATCTTGGTGTACTATAGGAAAGCAACTATAACCCTTCTTGAGAACCTTGGGAATCTTGTTCCTTCCCTTGTTCTTCTGCATGACATGCCTGGCTCACACGCTGGCTTCACTTGCTTACTTGGTTTCAGAGTAATGAGCGTTAGTGCTGTCTTAATGGGGGAAAAAGGCAAGAGGACACAAAGAGTTAACGGAATCTAGCTAGCAATGTTTATTGGTCTAACAAGTTGTCTTTGAACTCTAGGCCTCCCTTTGATCAGATAAAATAATACCAGAAATTATGATTAAAGATACCACTGCATAACCGTATATTTTTGTGAAAACTTTAAAACAAACAAGCACTTAGAAAAAGCTGTTTAATGTCAAATTATTATTTTGAGTTTGTCCATCTACTTCCAAGTTTATTGCACTTCTGTTTCCTCCTTATACTGCTTATGGCTATCTAAGAAAGGCTATCAGAAAATGCTTACAAATGTGATCTTTGCTTACCTTGATGTATTGTAAGAATTGCAAGGGCCAAAATTTATCTGGAAAGAACAAATTCCATGTAAAGGTGTGCTGCTAAGAAACCGACAATTGAATGGAGTTTTAGCATGCTTTTCCCTCTTGGTTCATGAAAAGCACAGGTTGAAAAGTGGTTTTGGGTAATTACTAATAATAAGTGGGTTTTGATAACTACTAATAACATAACAAGTTGAAGATTGGTATACTTTGTCTCAATATATCATCTTCCTTTGTTGCCATTTTGCAGAACCCTTCCTGTATTTTTGGCTGTCTTCTCAAAATAAAAATCTAACAATTGTTGTTTCCATTGTAGTTTTCAGTTCTGTAGTCAGTGTTAAGGTTATTTAAGCTTTCTGTTAATTGGATTATGGAAACGAATTGGATGACAATGTGTTGAGGAGAAACAGCTTGTCTTCCCAGCCAGAGCAGTTCTTTGTTCTGTTTGTGCTGTAACAGTCCAAACAACTGCTTGGTTTCAGTAGCTAGTTTTTGTCGCAAAGAAGTGGTGTATGCCTACCCTTATGGCACAGTTATTTTCAGAATATCTAAGAAATGCAAAGTTAGTGTTGAATTCTCTGTCTCGGAGGCTTTCAATTCCTTTTCTGTCGGCAGCATGTCGTAACCACTAGGCTGCAAGGTGGGCCAGGTTTGTAGGTGTTTTCTGTTCTTCCTTTGGAAGTGGCCCTATTGCAATTAAAGAAGCAAGATTCATAAGGCAAACGAGAGAGGGAGCTTCACCGCTTGCACCCTTTTGCAGTGGTAAAATCTGTTTACCTGTATGTAGCCCTGCCAGTGGTTGTAGGTAAATTTGATAGGAGAAATATAAACAGGAGAACTTGATGAAGTATCTGTCAAGATTAGGCAGGGATTTGCATGTGTGTGTTCTGGGAGGGAGCTGTTTCCTTCCTCTCCTACCTCTTGGTCTCCACCCTACAAACCGCATTTGTGGATTAAGTGCCTGAATTTTTGCCTCAGTACTATTTTTGATATTTATCTTAAATGTTAGCTTAGGGTAACCCTAATTTTTTTTTGTATGCGGTGCTTTATAAACAGTCATTTCCTTCGATGAGGATAGATCATGTTTTTCTTCCATGCAGCTGTATCTGTATAAGTTAGAATGCTTGAATTGTTGAAGTAATTAATGCTAATAAAGATCAGAATTTGGAGTTGATTTTTTTTCTGTTTGTTTTGCTAAATGAAAACAATGAGGTAGTGTGGTAACATGTCACAAATAAAATGCAGTAAAACTAGGTATGGGAGTTTCAACTTCTAGGGCAAGTAATTGTCAATTTCGAGGAGACAGTCTGTCATGGGACCTATAACCTTTTACTTGGTACCTGTGGAACAGTAGATATGTGCATCATACCATCGTTTAGACTCTATTATCTGCTTTAAAATGCACAAGAGCAGTGGTAGGAAAGTAGCAAGCAGCTCAAGTAGTTGTAAGAGATCTAGGCACAGGTGGCAGGGTGAGATAGCTGGGGCTGTCTGATTATTATAAACTCTACTAAGACCTTCAGGAAGGAGGCTGGTCTTTAAATCAGAAAGTGGTTTTGGCCTTAAATACTTCCAGTGGGTTTCATTGTGTAATATTGATTTCCAGTGAAAAAGGAATAGGAAGCAATGCAGCCTATTGTATCAGTAGCACAGGGCAGTTGATTGTCTCTTATGGAATGCTTTGAGGTGGAATACTTACTGAGTAAGCATCACACTGCTCAATCTTTTCTTTTGGATTTAATAGGAAATTTTATGATAAATTCAAAAGTTCGGTGAAACTTGATGTAGGCAGATGGATTGGACATTTTCTGAACAACAAATGTCACTGTAAGAGCCAAGAATTTTGTGTGGTAGAATAGTTGTGAAACACGCTTATGTAAATGCCCTGTGTGGTTACCTTTTGTTTTTATTTAGCATCCCTAGATATCAAAGAATTGAAGGATGTTACCTAATTTAACTTCTCATTTGATAACTGTTTTTTGTTAATAATGCTCATCATTTTTTTTTGTCTCTTGTTACAGATTCTGAAGGTGTTTAATCTCTGAATACTTGCAAGTTCTTCATACATAGAAATGTCTGGCTCATACGATGATTCTGTTGGAGTAGAAGTTTCTAGTGATAGCTTCTGGGAGGTAACCTGAACGTTTTATCATAATATTTTGGTTTTATTTTTTACTCTAAGTATAGAAAATTTGTTTTTTGTACACTGTAAACTGTGGAGAGGGCTGCAATACACAAGACATCTGTTGGTTATTGTGATCTGCAGGAGTAGCCTTCAGGGTAGAAACGACCTTTTAGATTTTGGCCTAGTTCTGTCAAGGGTTTTTAGCTGGCACAAACTTGAGGATCATCCATTTGTGTAGGATATACAATTCAGAATTGAACCTTTGTCAATTTTTATTGCTGAAGAGGGGTATGGATGGGTAGCTTTTAAATTATGAGCGGGTTGAGTGATCAATGTTAAATCTAAAGTAACTGGTTAAAGGCTACTGTAAGTGTACGTAAATTACAAATGTAAGATAGTGTGTGAATGTACTGCCTGTCTCCTGTTTGTGTCTAGATGTAAGTAACGCTTTTTGGAGAGAAGTTATCTTATGCTTATCTTCATGTAAGAGCATACATGCAGAAAGATAATATAAAGCGCGTTATAATATCAGTAATTCGTGCTGCCCAAATCTGAAGAAGGCTATCAGAAGTTAATGATAATTTGACTAAACTTTAAGGAGAGCAAACTTCAGGAAGCAGAAAGCATTTTACAAAAAAAAGTTTCTTGCAAGAAAAAGAAAGGTTTGACAGTGTCAATACTGACATAATTGGAGGTAAGTACGCTGTCCAGATGAACTGTATTCAGTGGGACAAATTTCTACTGTGCAAATGGGAGCTCTTTTGAGTTTGAACTATAGCAAACATGAAAATGGCTAGGGGGAAGATGCCTGAATATTTCTGTGACCAGAGACTATGTAATACAGCTTGGTTTTGGTGACCTAACATCGTGCTTTCTTTTAAATGAAAGCTTTTCTAGACCACCAATCTGCGTTGGTGGTGGTGAAGGCATATTGCATTTTGATGCAGATCTTCCGTTATTTTTCAACATGTAATCTGAAAGACCTAATGCTAATGAGGCTCTTGTTTAGTAGACAACTATAATATTTTGAGGAGACATATTTACTATTATGTTAACTATGTCTATCCTATTTATAAAGAGGTAGTTTTAAAATTACTGGATTCTAAGTCTTAACCCCTTTTAATTGTAGGGGTACTCTGTAGTAGGACTGCAGAGAGGATGTGGGACCTCTACTCTAAGTGGTGTCTAAGACTTAGTTGAACGTGGTCCTCAGCAACCTAACCTATCAGACCTGCTTTGAGCAGGGGGTTGGACTAGATAATCTCAAGAGGTTCCTTCCAACCTCAATTATTCTGTGTTTTTTATTTTACACTGAGGCAACTTTCTGGGCAGGCTTCCTTGGTAGAAGCATTTCAAAATAAAATAAGGAAGCAGTCAGGAAAAAATAATCCTGGACCAAAGTGGATTTTTCTGATATGTGTTGGGCCTTCTATACTTGGCAGGGGAGCATGACTTCTGGCTGGCTATATCGTGTCTGGAAGCATAAAAGATGAATGAATGAGGATGGGAATTCTGTAAAACTAGTATGATTGGACAAACGTGAGCTCAAGCATTTCATATTAAAGGATGATAGATGATCAGAAAAGGCAATTAGCCTAAGCTAGGTTCTTTATGACGCATAGCTTAAATTTATTTGATGCTTATTATAGGTGGGTTAAAGGTGTTTGTGTTGTTGGTGACTTATTTTATATCATTTATAAACACTACTTCTTAATCTGTTTCTTTGGACTTAGTTCTGCTTATTCCTTAGAAAAGGTCAGAACTGCAGTCTGTATCATAAGCAATGTCAGTAGGCTGATGTGTAATGCATGAGTATATGTTTATTCCTTGGATAAAAAAAGTTAGACTTCAGTATTGCAATCTGTTTCTTTGTAGGATTAATTTGTTTCGCTGCTCTTCTCTTTTTTGATGTATAACCACAAAGTTGTTATGCTAAAATGGTCAAGAGGAAAATTTTAGGTTGAATAATTAGTTTATTTTTTTCTGAAACTTTGAGTACATCAGACTGGAAAAGTAGTATGTTTTGAGAATTGACAAGTGCTGACTAGAACAGGTATGCAAGTTGTTCAAAGGGGAAAATTGGCACTGTTTAGATCATATTAACTAATAATAAGATAAAATCAGTTAAAATTAAACTCCAAAATTGAAGATACAATTACATTCTCATGGAATGGATTCAGTTCATTAAAAATTCTGGAGACCATCTTCACACTCACTTCCTCAGGGAGTGAAACAAATTTTTGTTTGCAGTAAAAAATGAATCCCAATGATAAGTCAGTGGCTTAGTTACTGACGTGACTTTAAGGATGTTCAAAGTATTAACAATTTTCCTGAAAGCAAAATTGGACTTTCCTTGGAATTGATGAGCATATTAAAACAAAAAAAAAAATAAAATCCCGGATTTCCTTGATTTTGACAGTTTAGCAATATACAAGGGAATATTTCACTGGATTTTTGAGTTTTGAACTATGTAGAAAACAACTTGTTTTGCTGTTCTGCTTTGTGGTGTTTGGTTCTTAGGACAAACAGACAAATTTGAGGGTTTTGTGGCTACAAACACTGGTTGTTTAAAAACACTAGTAGAGTCAGTTGTGTTCTCAGAATGGATGTAAAGGCTTTCATTATTTTAGCAAAGTGATTAAACGCTTGAAATTTCAATATGTTGAAACTAAGTGGCTTTTGAGTGAAACAGAGGGAAGGCTATGAAAGTTTTATAGTTGATTAATGCTTAAAATATCACCACTGATGTTTGTGTTACCTTTTTTTTTTAAAAAAAAAAAGCAAAAACCAACAAAGAATAGGTTAGAGAGTTCAAAAGATATAAAAAAGTTATCACGAAGTGGTGTATGTATGGTTGAAAGACTGTAGTAGGTATGCTTTAATGTTTATGTAACTGCATGGATAGTTGAAAAATGTGTGGTATGACATCCCTGGTACTCTGCGGGGATGGAACTTCTATGGATACACTAAGATAATTTGAACTAAACATTGAAAAGAGTACTCTGATATAAATGATAAATGATTTTATAGTAATGCTGAACTAACAACAGGAAGGATGGACATAGTAGCAAATTTTGACCTTCATGTATGTAGTGTGTGGTAAATTTAGAGTTCAGGTAGTTTGAAAGAGTAAACATGTTTACAAAGCTGTCTTAAGAAAAACATGTATCTAAACTTTTCTTTCAATGGAAATAGCTGGGAGAATTTATTAAGCAAAGAAATTGCTGTTTCTTTGCACTCTGAGACTTAATCATAGGATGACTCCTTATTACTGGATATTAAACCATGCAGAAGACTAATAGCCTTGGCAATACCCTATTATAGTGAGAAATGTGCATAATGTAGAACTTGTGTTTTGGTTGACAGCCTTCATAGCTGCATGTAGTGTCAAGTGGCAGGGAAGGTGAGGTTTGAACAAAATGCTAGGACTAAAGCATAACATAACGGAAAGTGGTAAAGTGCCTAAAGCTGGGCTGCCCATTGCAGTGCAGCCTTGTTACAGGGTATTTTGAGTGATGGCTTTTGTCCAGGAATAGTTGTCTTGTGACCTCTGCACTCTACTTCTGTGTGTTTCTGTGAAGGTAAAGGCATTTTGATGTGCATGTCTGATACCAGCCTGGAATGTATTTTGGTTTGTATATACTTCTGATGATTTGTTTGAGTGAATAATTAAGGTATCCAGCAGTTCGATTAGGACAAGTAATGCCTTGGCAGAATGTACCCTTTGACTTTAAACTTTGCCTTTCTACAGAGTAGCCTGACAAAATAATAAAACAGGAATTATCTTTCAGATCAAGAGTTAAGAGAGGGGAGGAGGTTTGCCAGGCTTCTGCTGTTGGTAGGACATGAACCTAAAGTAAAGGAAGTCCTGTGCAAGTCTTAATAGATTTAATTTAAGAATAATTCTTCAGTGTTAAGTGCCATGCAGAAACTAACAGCAAGCCTGTCAAACTTAATTACCAAACTCTTAAGTAATTCTGGTTTGGAGCCATCGTTCCAAACTAAATTTGACTAAATTTTAGTCTAAACTTGCCCTTTTTCCATATGTTCTGAATCAATTATTTTCTGAAGGTTGCAACTTTGAATTCTAGTCTTAATCTTTCTGAAAATGGATAACTAAACTGCTTTGATCATTGCGTTTTGTCTGATGATTAGAAAAGATGTAGTATCTCTGGAATGGCAGCCTCAGTACTTCATGCCTCAGATAACAAGAAGTAAAGAACTCTTAATCAATTTGAAAGTTGTTATTACCACAGGTTTTGTCATTGAATCCTTTTGTTGGAGGTTTTTAAGATATTTGACAGGATAGGTTTTCTTTATTTATTTTTAAAGTCAGCTTGCAGTTTGTTGAAAACCACCTTGCTATGTTTTACTGCCACAGCTGAAAGCAGTGAATGTATTTAAACCTGGCCACAGCACAGAAGAGAATCTGGCATAGTGAGCTTTTGAGTTTGTTCCCTCATATGCTAAAATAGCTCAGATTTGTTTACCTTTGGAGTGTGCTGCAAAGCCCAACTTTTTCTTGAAAGACATTTAGGAAAGAGTGAGCTGGCTGGGTGTGGGACCTATCTGAAGAACTTACTGTGAAAACTGTTTTTTGCTCACTGCATATCTTTGAAACCAAACCACTTTTATTTCTTGAATGTTGATGCTCTGCTGAGCTGATAATAAGAACTGTACTTAATAAAATGTCGATGAAACACCTTAAAAATTTTTGCCATTGCTGTTGACAGAAATTTCATACAATGTTGTCTGTAGGAAATGAAATACTTGGTTCTTGATTGGTTTTCTGGCTCTAGATGCATTTGCTTTCTTTTGGAGTTTTCATTGCTGTTGCTAGAGCTGCTTATTGCAAAGATAATTACTAGCAGTTTGATCGCATTTAAAAATGTGAATCTAGAGTGTGTGGTTGCATGTACTAAGCACTAAGCTTACTGTTCTGAACTTGTCTGTTCGGACTGTCTGTGGAGCAATTCAGTGCAGGCTACTTAATCTATGAAGCTTTTTTTATTAGGTTGCTATTTCGATATTGTTCATGGAAACTTCTAGTTCTGGCATTGAGAGTCAAGCTCAATACTTGAAATCCAATACGAATAGTAATTTGTTTCTTTTAAAGACTAGTATTTTTTATTACTACATAGATATTGTTATCAGGTTGAGATTTGTGGTTGGGGAAATAGTCTTGCTAAAAGGGAATAAGAGAAGTTGTTGTGTAGTATTGTGTTTTTGTTGTTGACTTACTGTAGATGTATCAGTCAAAAAATGTGGGTAGGACAAGGCTTATCTATAGGTAGTATCTTGTATTAGAACAGCTGATATAACTGAAAAAATTAGGCTTTCAGTAACATACATCTTTCTTTAGCAGATCTTTCTTCTTCTTTTACGTAAAGTAGAAATAGCTGCAGCTTTCACAATTAAATTGAGGAATTTTTTCATTATTTAGCTAACCCAAGCTACTGCTAAAAGTTTTTTGTCTTCTAGCAGGATGATAAATCCTTTTCAGGAGAACAAATCTTTTCCTCTAATTTGCCCAGGTGTTTACCAAATATATGTATTTTAGGAGACAGAATTTCGTACATGTTTTCATATAAGCTTGCGTAGGGAGCAAGGAATTGCAAAATAATAAGACATTCTGAAAGGTAATTACCACAGTAACAGTGGAGTATTTAATAAAAATTTCAGTTGTAGTAATGTCTTAATTTACTTAGGAAATGGAAGCTTCTTTTTCATTCTTCTATCTTTCTAACAAGCCTCAGTGTACCTTGAGGCATTTGGTTAAGCTCATGGCTTTCTCTAGGTGCAGCAGACTCGGGAATCTTGTTGATAATGCTTCAAGAAGGAATTCCTTCATCTGTGTTAGCTGACAAGGGTGGTATGCTTTGGGTAATCAAAGGTTATTGCTGATAGCCTGGAGCAGAAAGGCAGTAACTTTTCCAAGGGAATGCGGAAAATTTGGAACCCGATGTGCAATTTGAAACCCTTTGTATTTCTTTCTCGTCTGTTACATGGACTCTCAACACTTGTGTGACTGCTATAAATACATCTCAATTTGTCATAATCATTCATACCACTTTCTTGCATCCAAAAATAGACTGTGGCAAAATTGGTTGGTTCCAAAATTGGCTGCTTTAGTAAAACATGAGAAATGGACAACCCTATTTGCCTTGTTCTACTGAAGTAGTTCTGAAGAGGACATGAAATAATTTGATATATTAATAAATGAAAGGCCAATTTTATGATGCGTTTTGTTAATTAAGCTCTGACCTTATGCTTGCTAATCACTATTATTATGGTCATATTAAAAGAAAAATGCCTTGAGCAAGCTGAGACCAATGCAATTGTTCAGTTAGATACCCACGAAGGTAAGAAAGGCGATGATTAAGTATTCCTAGAGATCAAAGTAGAAGTGTATGCATATCTTGCAAGGTAAAACATCAAAAGAAACAGCTACCCTGCCTGTGGAAGCACTTACTGTTAATGAGCCATAGATCCCTCACAAGCTGTGCTGCTTGTATCCTCCATGTGAGTCCTTACTCTTCCCTTATTTTCTGCTGGCATCAGCAATATAGAGCCCTCTCTGTTTATTGCAGGGGTGTTTAACTGCCCTGTGAAAACACCTAGTTATAAAAAAAAGAAAGTCATTTTGAACAGCTGCTAAACCAGCAACTGGCATTAGCTGTATGAACTTAGGCCTGTGACTGATTCCCTTGGAGGACAGGACCTGGTGTGTGTTTTGAGGTGCTCAGTACGTGGTTTTCATTGCATTCTGAAGTATTAGTTGAGATATCCACTAGCAAGATAAGATTTTCAGCTTATTCAGAAAGGGGAAGTTGGTCCCCAATGTAGCATGAGTGGATTTAATTTAGCCACCATATGCATTCGTCTTCTCCCCCAAAACCCCAAAGCAAGCTCCAGACCTGAAAGTCTGGATAGCAGAGGCTGTCAGAGGCCTCTGTGAACTGCATTATAAGCTGTCTGCTCAGATAGTCTTTGTCCTGCCCATTTGGTATTCCTGATACCTGTGCTTCATACCTACTACTGTCAGCCAGCAGCTACATGAGGTATCTATTGAGGAGGTGTGTGTATTGGATGCAGGGAATTCAAGAGGGAGAAGCTCCCAAAACTCACTCTTGAATATTAGAAAGGTTCCTATGTTGAGGGATTTCAGTTACTTGTCAGTGAATGCTTTTTGCTGATGAAGCAGACTGTTCTGTTTTTGCTTTTTCATTTTAAAAATATTTGGACTCTGTAATAGTAGATTCCTGTCCTATCTCCTATATGCATTTTCTTCTTCTTCTAACATTGAGCAACATAATGCTTTCCATTTATATTGCCAGGTGTTTGCTTACTGGTATGTTTGGCTTCAGATTTTGAGGGTTTAAAAGCTTCCTCAGGATTTTGCTTGCAACCAGTGGTGAATTTATATGGGTAAACTTGCAAAATTTAAACACACAGAGCTAGTGCTAATGGGTACTTGGACTGTGTATGTGCTAATTATGCACCAAGATAATTCTTCTAATTTGTGAGGAAAAAACCCTTCACAGTATTATAGGTGTTAATGCTGGTTGAAATGTTTGGAAACTTCCTATTTGACGTAGCTGGAAAGAAGTTGTACTCATGGTTGAATGGAATGCTGGAAATAGTAAGTGTGTTGCTATATTGGCCATCAGTTGCATGGGTTTGACTACAAGCCTTCAACGCTCATTATTTTATTTCCTGCCTATGAATATTTGCCCATAAAAAAACCCAACAACCCTTGTTGTATGCTATGGTAACTGACTGACTTCCAAATGGTTCCAGTTCATAAAGGCTGACTAGTCATGAATAAGCTAGGCAAGCTTGGAAAGAGGAGTTGACATCAAATCTTACTTTAGGCATTTGAAACTCCTGAAATATTTGTGGCTATAACAATTGTCATGATACACTAGAATTAACTGACTGAAGTTTAGCAATAGCTGAACGTTTGCCACCTTCTGGGCTGCTGACAAATTAAAATACCCTTATTTTTCATTCAGCGTACTAGAAAAACCTGCTAAGTGTGTTTAACTCTTTATAGGCTTTTATCCTGCTCAATGAATATGCTAAAAAAAAATATTCTATTAGTTGAGGTAAAGGAGCCAAGATAATTTAAGACTCTCCCTTTGTGTTTAGTGCTGTGAGATTGTAAAATGATGAGGTTGTAAGTTCTTAAATATTCCTACTGAAGATGATATCAATGACAGTGCTTGACTACATTAGTACTGTGGTGGTCACAAAGGAGCGATGTCTGGCCTGCAAACTATACAATGCTAAATGCCTCATCGCTGTGTGCTTGTGTGTGTTTCCTCTGGTTATTACAGATTCTCTAGATTTGTCAAAGGATTTGAGGTGATACTGCTGTGTTCATGCATGAGAGGAAATATCAAAATGAGAAAAAAAAAAAAATCTTCCTTAACTAAGCAAAGTGGAAATCTGAAGGTATCCATAATGCCTGTAAGAGAAAATCGGGGCAAAATAGGATCAACTGAGACTTATTATTATCAAAGCTCAGGTTTTTTTGCAGTGGAAAAAGGGAAATTGGTGGTTAACTCAGGAAGGAGATGTGTATGTGTGACACAAAACTGTGAATCACAATTTTCACAGAATTCACTGATTGCATCAAGAGAGTGACCATTATAGTGGTATTTTGAAGAAATAAACGCTTGGAGTTATTTCCTTTTAAAGTGTTTCTGGCAACTAAGGGTAAACAGCTTGCAGCCCAGAAGGCCAGTTGCATCCTGGGCTGCATCAAAAGAGGTGTACAGCAGGTGGAGGGAGGTGATTCTCCCCTGCTACTCTGCTCTGGTGACCCCACCTGGAGAACTTTGTCCAGCTCTGGAGTCCTCAGCACAAGGACATGGACCTGTTGGAGCAGGTCCAGAGGAGGGCCATGAAGATGATCAGAGGGCTGGAGCACCTTTCCTATGAAGACAGTCTGAGAGAGTTGGGGCTGTTCAGCCTGGAGAAGAAAAGCTTCTGGGAATACCTTATAGCAGCCTTTCAGTATCTGAAGGGGGCCTACAGGAGAGATGGGGAAGGACCCTTTATCAGGGAGTGTAACAATAGGACGAGGGGTAATGGTTTTAAAGTGGGAGAGGGTAGATTTAGATTGCATATTAGGAAGAAATTGTGAGAGTGGCGAGACACTGGAACAGGTTGCCCAGAGAAGTTGTGGATGCCCCATCCCTGGAGGTGTTCAAGGCCAGGTTGGATGGGGCTTTGAGCAACCTGGTCTAGTGAGAGGTGTCCCTGCCCATGGCTGGGGGGTTGGAACCATATGGTCTTTAAGGTACCTTCCAACCTAAACCATTCTATGAATTTGGTATCATGTAGTAAAATGTCTCTTTCAGATGAGTGAAGTGTTGATGCTAAAATGAAAGCAGGATATGATTTTTAAATATCTCTCATTCTTCTTGAAACTGAAGGAAGTTTATAATCTTCCAATTTACCTTCCTGAAACAAATGCTTCATTTGTAGGACAAAGAAACTAATAACTTCATGTCTTCGTTGCCTGCTGTATGTTTACCAGGAAATAGCCCAATGCTCAGAATAATCAGAAAGTATTTCTAACTAGCAAAATCATATGCTCATGTACTGAACAGTGCTTTTGAAAAATCTGAAAATTGCAAGGCATTATGTAAGCGTGGTTCTGACTGCAATAAAGAAACACAGGATTATTTTCTTTTCTTAGTCAGTTGCTACAAATAAAAGAATTTGTCATTTTTGTTTTAGTTCAAATACTTCTTGTAAATGGGAAGGGGGAAGTCTTGCAGAATGTTTGCAGTCTACCCCAGGAATTAGAGAAAATAGTCTTGAATAAAACAATGTATTAAATCATGTTTTTCTTCTGCAGAATTCAGGGTGACTTTAGTTTATAGGTTTTTAATTTCTTTTTTTTTTTTTTTTCAAACTTACAGTTAGCCTAGTAGTTCCTTGGCTGCATGAAGACTAGACTCGTTTTCACTTTACTTGGCTCTGTGGTCCGAATGCCTTGGGCTCTCGTGTCTCCAAGTCTGCCTTCTACAGTGGCGGGCTGCAAAGTCCACTTAAAAAAAAAAAATCTGTCGTTTCAGTCTCCATAACTTAAAATGCAGGGTTTTATTAATAAACCACTAGGTTTTAAAAATGTTAATTGCCATGTATGTAACTTACGTTCTCTGTGTCATGAAGCAGAGAAAGGTGCTGTATTTCCAAAATTCTAGCATTCCTCATACAGCGTGAAATTTGAATGTGATGTCTAGCATAGCTTAAACTACTGTTTCATAAATCAAGTGAACTTTTTTTTTCCTTGAAAATATTAGTATAAAAGGCTTTCTTTGGAATACAAGATTGTTATTATCTAGTATTGTAGGCCTGGTTCTAAACTATGATGCTAGTTCCTTCGATTCCTGTGGAGAATGAGGTAGCCTGGGTGAATTATGTGTAGTCTGTGTGCAGCTCTTTAAAGGTGGCTTTATGCAATAATAGGGAGTGAACCATAATAGGTAAGCTAAATAGTTCTCTGAATCCCAGTCTGAGATTTGGCAATTGCTAGGTATTACCATGAGGTTAGAATTTGCTCAGACAACACAAAGTGAAAGTATTAAAAATACCATGAGGCAGCCAGCTCTCATTCAATATTAGCATTTAAAATGCTAATTTAATAGTGAAAATTTATGAAAGGAAATGTTCATGCTAGAGACATAAATCCTTGGGCGCATAACTGGAGACACAAATTGATGCTAATGTAAGGCTTCAGTAGTTGTGCCAAGCTAGCTTAACCTGTTTTAAGTCTGCTTGGCTGTGAACCTACAGCTGGAGTAATTCTGAGCAGATGAATGATTTGCCCTTTAGAAAGGCTTTCCATTAGAAAGGCTTTAGAAAGTGTTCTTTGAGGTACTTAATTTTCTTAATGCTTTGATTACATATGTATATTGTATTTGCTAATGTACAGTGTTAGCTTGAAACTGCCTGCTTCTCGATTTCTATTTCTCCTGAAAATAAGAGGTTATTTTTCATACTTTCTTGTTAATAGATTAAATCTGTTTTGACTTGGATGCATTGATTGTCTTGATTTTTGATGTCAGCTTCTTCGTGATGCTGGTAACTTCTCCACTTATATTGTGACTTATGTTTAAAGGCAAGCGTGTGTGTGTGTGTACTTTTTTTACATGATTTAGACAAATCAGAGACTGCTAACTAATGATTTTTTTAGATGCTGCCTAAATTTCTTTGATCTGTTGAAATGGATCTAGTCCAAAACCGAAAACCTGCCCAAATGGATGCTTTGAGGCAACCGTCTAAAGGAATTGTTTTTGTCCTGTCATTGATGGTTTTGATATTTTTGTCCCCATCTTTTATGGGGAGTCCGCATATATCTGTACTTATTGCATAGTCACTTATTTTTCCAACACTTAATATGAGCTTTTTCCCTTTTAAAGCATATTACCCTCTACACTATGAGGAGTTTTTCCTCAAGCAGATGGCTTGCATGTACATCTGATGACAAAATTCTGAATAAATGTGAACCTAAAAGTTGGATGGTTTCCTGTATTTAAGATGTGAATCGGATATGATTCAAATGTAAAAATTACAAACATGCTTTAAGAATTTGAATGTTTAATCTACTGCCTTACAGCTAATCTTTATTTTTCAGTCAGGTGGTTAGGGCAGATAAGGAACTGACTGTGATATTTAATAGGCTGTGTAAATTCTGTTAACTGAGTTCTTATGTCTTGTTTAATGTTTACAAAAATCAATCTGAGTGACCTTGAAATCAATGGAAATATTACTCTGGAAGCAGTATCAGGCGTTTTTTCCCTTCAGTCATCTAGATCAGTGATTCCTTATTCATGTGTACACAAAAATGAAAGGGAGGTGATAATTATATAATGGATTTTCATTATATAGTGTGCATTTTTTCCATATCCTTACCCTTTTGTAGCCTGTACATTGAGCAATGACGTTTTTTTTTCTTTAGAATTTGCAAGTTAATTTTGGGTATGGGAACTCTATGTCATTGTTGTCAGTATCTTCCCTCATTAAATTCTACAGTATACTTTTGAAATAGTTGCTACCTAGTTTGTCAGCAGTGAAGTACAGTTGTAACAAAGGGCAGAGCCAATCTCTGCTATATTTATAGTGGTTGTGCTTTTTCCATACTGCATTCTCAAAAAACCCCTATTATTACGCTTGATAGATAGAGATGTTGCAGTGCTCCTTTGCATATCTTTGCAGTTTTATTAATCCTGAAAGATTAAACACAGCATAAAATTAAGGCATTAGGTACTTAATAGGCAGCATGGATGAGGGAAATACTGTATTTGTATTAAATCTCTTGATTATCTAAAACATTACCAAGCAATTATAATGCAGAACAATTGTGATGGCTGCCCATAATTACATTGCAGGATTAATAAAATATAATACAGCTTTGACTTTTAATAACTTTTTTTAACAGGAAAAGCTGTGGTCTTTGTGATGTTGTTGCAGTTAAGTTTTGAGATTAATTGAAAAATACTTTATGCTACAACGATGAATTCCTACTAGTAGATTCTCTTGTTCCTAGGTAACAGTATTTGTGTTAATTAGATGTGTTAATTAGATTTATCTTGTTTTCAGAGCTTTCAAGCAGGGATTGTTAAGTATTTATCTCTTTATAGGTTGGAAATTACAAGCGGACAGTAAAACGAATTGATGATGGTCACAGACTTTGCAATGATCTTATGAATTGTATTCATGAACGGGCAAGAATAGAAAAGGTCTACGCTCAGCAGCTTACAGAATGGGCAAAAAGGTGGAAACAGCTTGTGGAAAAAGGTAATACATTCTGATTTTGACCTCTGAAAACTTTCTTAAATGGAAAATAAATGTTTCTGTATATCTTTGTTTTGGTAAGTACAAAGTAGAAATTTTGTACTTCTTAGCCTATAATGGGAGTCCTTGCAAAAGACTCAGTAAGTAATGTAACAAATGATCAAGCTTTTCCTGCTTGAAAACAAACAAACCCCTGCTCCTTTGCTAGTTTGCTTGTTTCTTACCGAAGCAGGTGAATCTTGCCTCCGGATATTAGGTATCCAAAGAGACTCAGTTCTAGAGAACTGGCTGTTTCTAGGTAACTAAAGGTATAAAACACAGTTTGAAAAGTGGATCCGAATAATAAGGGGGCAGTGGTTGTGGGGGAAAGACTAGTAATAGATGAGCTAAGCATTGCTCTAATGGAAGGCTAATCTGATACCATTGTAATATATTCTGAAATAGTTTCTCCTTTCCTGGTTATCCATGCTTCAAAAAGTATGTTGAGAAATTGAAGGCAGTTCAAAGAGGAGCTAATAGGTGGAATACTGAGAATCGTAGTACAGGGAAAAGGAGGCCAGACTGCATATTGTTTCTTCTGGTGTAAAACTTTGTAATATTCTAAATTTATCTAAAAAGAAACTGTTCCCTTTTCTAGGTTTGCATCAATATTGCTGTTTACAAGTGAATATAAGTCAATAGCTTCAGGTAGTATCTTGGGAATATAAGTTCCATGTGGGTGATGGTTACTGAGAATGACACTTTCTGTTGTGTTTAGGCCCACAGTATGGAACAGTAGAAAGGGCTTGGTGTGCTTTTATGTCAGAAGCTGAAAAAGTGAGTGAACTACATCTAGAAGTAAAAGGTTCACTGATGAATGAAGACTTTGAAAAAATCAAGAACTGGCAGAAGGAAGCCTTTCATAAGCAAATGATGGGAGGATTTAAGGAAACCAAAGAAGCAGAAGATGGATTTAGGAAAGCTCAGAAACCCTGGGCAAAAAAGCTGAAAGAGGTACAGCAGTAGATTGTGTATTAGATATCCTGTGTTACAATATATTAATGTCTCAATCTTTATAAGGGAGTAAACTCCCTATTCTCTCTGCTGGACCCTCCTTTCTCAAAGCGATCTCTTGCTTTCTGTCCTCTTCTGAAAATAAGTATTTTTCTCTTGGTCTCTCCTAATCTTGGTGACTTCAATGAAAATCTGGAAAAAGTGGAATTTAAGATAACATTTTAACAGTATCTGATTTCATGCCTTTGAAAGTTAAGAATTCCTCAAACAAATAAGCAGGGGAAAAGTGTTTGTGGGTTTTTTCCCTGCCATATAACATTATTCTTAAATAACAGGTTTGTAGAAAAAGGGGAGCAGGAGAACATGGGCACGAGGAAAAAATGTTCCATTGGGGACTTTCTGTAAACCTTTTTTTGAGTCTGTTCCACACTTCTCTAAGCTGTATGAGTGACGTTTCTTGTATGGTGAGAGAATGCTGATTCATAAGTACTACAATAGTTTCCTTATGTTGATTCTTGTGTATTGTTCATTCCTTGGCCTAAATAAAATAAAAAAATCTAAAAAAAAATATTGTAAGACAAATTGATTGTAAGACAAAAAAGAAATCAGTTGATGGTTGTTGTATAAACTGTCCCAGATGCAAATATTTGAATCTTTGTAGGTGGAAGCTGCAAAGAAAGCATACCATGCTGCCTGCAAAGAAGAGAAACTTGCTATATCCAGAGAAACAAACAGCAAAGCTGATCCAGCACTAAATCCTGAACAACTTAAGAAATTACAAGACAAAGTGGAGAGAAGCAAACAAGATGTACTGAAGGTATACTGTACGCTAACACTGTTCATATGCAGTCTTTTTAACCTATAGCTTGTGCAAATTCAAGTTTGTTTTTTTTTCTTCCTGAATGTGCCGTGGACTGCGGTGCAGCTCGCTTTCTGTTACAGTCTTATACCAAAATTGAGAGTTTTCTCCAAAACATATGTTATTACCAAGTTCTTCTGTGAAGAATGAGTAATATATTGCCTCTATTTCACGTAAGTACTTTGAGCAGGGAATGAAGCAGAATAAGACAGTGAACTTTTGGACAAAGTTCTACTCATTTATTAGTGAGGGTTGAGTTATTTCACTTGAGAGGCTGTGAGATAGGCACTTAAAACTTGCTGACAGTATCTAAACTTGTAGTCGTTCTTGGCTGCAGAATGCAATTTTTAAAGAAAGTAAGCTGATAGAATCTATTTAAATAAAAGTAAATACATTTTGGAAATGCCATTCTGTTGCCCAGTGTGGTTTATCTCTTTAGTGGGCTACTATCAAGAGGGTTTTCTTGTGTGACTTTCTTCAAAGGTATCTTTCCCCTTTGAGAATGCAGTTCTGTGCTCTGGAAGGCTATTGTTACATCAGGCGGGATCTTTTAATTCTTGTCTGTGGACTACTTCTGTCAATTAATGTACAGTCTGAGGTTCTATCTGTTAACTGAGCTCATGGAATACGCAATTTATATTCACAGGGATGTATACAGTGTTTGGGTTTTTGGTCATAACTCACAGCAGTCTGTAAATTACCGGAGGGGAAAAGACAACACTTTGAAATTATATGGAGATCTTTAAATATGACACCTGTAACTTGGAAAGACTGCCTGATCTGATTTACTCTGTGGCTCCTTGTTTTTTATCTTTAGTATTACATTAACATTTGTCATGGTTTCTGTTAAAAAGCCAGAGAAGAGGCTTAGAGCTTTATTGTAACTGTTAAGTGGTTTTGTTAGATAACCATCATTGTGACCTAACATAAGTACAGTGGTCAGGAAAAGAGAATGCAGTTTGGGAACTTCTGGTCTAAATTTTGGCCATTACTACATTGCTAAATCTGTTATATAAGAGTAATAATAAAATATATTGCTAACAGTTTGTTTTTCCACCCACAGACAAAAGAAAAGTATGAAAAATCACTGAAAGAATTAGATAACGCCACTCCTCAATATATGGAAAACATGGAGCAGGTATTTGAACAGTGTCAGCAGTTTGAGGAAAAACGCTTACGTTTCTTTCGAGAAGTGTTACTGGAAGTTCAAAAACACCTTGATTTGTCTAATGTTGCAAGGTAAAATTGTGTAAAACTTCAAAATAATTGCTTATTACTTTTCAGTGAAAAGTAATCCATACTTTAAGTAGATCAGTGTTTGGAATCTGCTTTGTTTCTAATGTGTTGCTTCAATTGGTTTAAAGTTTAAGTGAAAGACCTTGATTGTTTGTTTTGTCTAAGATCAGATTAGCATCTATCCCTAATATTTGCTAGTTTTATTTAACACAGTGTTAAATGAACTAATAAACCGTTGTTCTTGTATTTTTATAGACAAATATATGCTGATTAGAAAGGATTCAGAGCTTAGAATCAAAAAATACAGGATGAAAGATTTGGGAAAGGAGGGCTTTGGTGTATTATGTCTTGCATGTTTATTGGAGAACAAACTAGAATTTTTTTAATATAAGACAGCATGAACTTTGTAGCATAAACACATTTATTGTTAAAATATTAAAGCTCAGTCTAAAGGCATTATCTTAACTAGGGGATAAATGTTAAAGATCCATTGGCTGACCATTGCTGAACTCATGTCCATCTTAATTTCAAAGTCTGTCTTTATACTGTAGAATGTATAAAGCATGTCTTCTACTTTTGTTCTTTCTGCCTGGACCCTCCTCGCTACACTCCAAGAAATCTAAACTTCTGCTAGGGAACTCAAGCCAGAGCTCATGCAGCTGATTTTGTCAGTCTGTGTGACAGGTCATCAGCTACTACAGACCATTTTGATGTGAAGATACTTTAGTATGTCAGCAAGACAGTGGTTATAATGTTTTGGTTTTCTCTTGCATTTGAGAAGACAGACACTGAAATACTTGCAGCGAAGGCTGTACCATTAGTAAAATTTTACATCCCACTTGTAACAGCAGTTTCATGTGCGCTCTGGTTGGTGCTTCAGTTAAAAGGAGAAAAGTGTGCTTTTGGCAGGCTGCTCACTTCTGTTCCCACTTCTGCTGTCCAACCAGTGAAATTAAGGAGCTGATCAAGGTAACTGAGGGCAGAAAGAATCTAGTTTGGTTTTAACCCTGATCAGTGTTCCAAACTGACTTGCTGTTCGGTCACATGAATGATAGTGCTGGCATAAGCGAAGGGAAAGAACAAATACAGAGCAAGCAATAGGTAAGGGAAAGATCACCTATTTTAGTATCATTGTTATTTTGGGTTGCTTCAAAGTTCTTATGAAACTGCTGTGGAAAACAGGTTCTTTTTTACTCTGAGTAGATAGATAGGATTGCTGCCCATTTGAATTCAGTTTAATCACGTTGAAAGAAAGTACAGAACAGAAATAAATGAGAAGTAGTTGACTTAGAGGGTAAGGTTGGGGGAGGACTACCAAAGATGAAAAAGAGGAAAGGCAACAATTTCCTCTTAAGATATTTAGGAGGTTCAGGAGTGGTGTATTATGGTACATTAATAAGAGTCAAACAAAGAAAAGAACTATTAGGATAAAACTACAGATAAAGCAACTGGAACTCTATTTCTTTGTCTCTGCCTCTTTGAATATACAGAGATAAAAAATAGAGAGTAAACCCCCAAAAGGAAGTCTGATTTTTAACTTTAAGACTAATAATGCTGAAGAGCCCAGTCTGGAAAATAGCCCTGCCTTTTCTACAGATGCAGACCTCCAGTTTATTGTTGATTTAACTGATGACTAGTCAGTCATTCAAAATTATTCATTCCCTTTCTCAAAATACATGCCTTTTTGTTGCTTATATACATTCAAAGAACCACTGATGTAGAAGAAAAACTATACTGCAAACATGTTAAAGAAATATATAGAAATTGAGAAATTTGGAAGTATATCTTGAGAAAGTTTGACTCCTTGGCAGCGTATTACTAATGTATTCTAATTCTAAATTTTCTGTGACTTGGTCTGGAAGGATTTTCCCAAATTCTGTCTATCTTGAATACAGATTAGCAGTTTTGTGTCTCTTGTTCAAGCCTTGTAGCTGTTGTCTTAAGATCTCTTTATACTCAAAATTCCATATTGGATTTTTTTGGTATAAAACAATTGTATTTGTAGTCCCAGTCAGTAGAGCGAATACATTATGTGCATGGTCTAGAATCAGGGGATCAAAGTTGTATCTACAACATGACTTCTCTAAAATACTTTACACATATAAGAACTCAACTTTAACAAAAACAATTTGACTAAAAAATAAGTAGTAAGGTTCTTTTTTTATAGTATTTTAAATTTTATATAAATAGTACAGTTAGTAAAATCAGAGAGTACCTAAAACAATAAAAGCAGTTAGCAGATATTATACTTGCATAGGAAAGTCCTATAACTCCACTTCAGCTTTGAAATTTTTATTTTTATAATGATTTATAATTGTCATTGGATTAAGACAGGAGTTTTCACAGAATGCTGTGGAGTTATCACAAAAACAGTTTCTACTGTCTTATTGACAAGCTTTTAAATATAAGAAACTTCAAGACTGGCATTCATTAATTTAAATGCATTCCTATGTAAATCCTACATTTAATGACAGCCAATTAAGTTACTTTACACAAAAGTCATAATTCCAAAACCTGGCAAATAAGGATTTTATGTTTTTGTGAACTTTTAGCAAGCTTACATGTTTGGACTACTCTTCCTTTTTTACAGGCAGTTGGTAGGTCTGTCATAGAGTTCGAAAATGTCTTATTACTCTAAGTTTTTTTTAGTGCTGTGAACTTCAAAATTTTTTTTTTTAATCTGACATGGGGATTTGCTGTGTTTCTAAATGTTATACTAAATTTGAAGACAAATTTGTTTTGCAGTTACAAAAATATCTACCGTGAACTGGAACAGAATATTAAAACAGCAGATGCTGTTGAAGACTTGCGGTGGTTTAGAGCTAATCAAGGTCCAGGGATGTCAATGAATTGGCCTCAGTTTGAGGTAAGGTTGGAGTGCTTAAAACCCAGACTTATTTTGTCTATTTTTATCTCCTTCCTTGTTTTGTCTATTTTTTTCTTCCTTTCTTTTTGTGTAACTCTTAAATTCAGGCTTCCAGCAGTGAATTTTTTTGTTTTTACAAGTCGTAGTAATTTTCTTTTCTTAATTTCCATTGGGCTCTCCTCATCCCCTAACTTTTGGAGGTGATTATGTCAGGCACCTATTTAAAGAGAAAAGGGGTAAACTAGAAAACTCTATAGTGACTTTTGAAAAAAAAAATAATCTAAAGTCATTACTGAAGTCATTAGTAAGCCATGGTTTAGTTGATACATCTCTGACACCTGTATATGTTACCCTGTATGTTTTACTTCTGCCCTTTGGTGTCAGATATCAATTTGAATCTCCTTGCTGTTAGCAAGTAATTATAGTGTAGGCTGCAAAGACTTTGAAAAAGTTTGAACTGAATGCTTTAATCAGTCCTGAAAACTGATATTTATACGTCTTAACTAGTTTTTTTCAATACTGTTATGTTAAAAAAATTTCCACCTTGAAACAGTTGCTGAATTTTATTGCTGAATGCCATCTTCAAAAGAAAGTTGTTTCTTTTTAAAGTAGTGTTCTGCTAATATGGCCTACGAGAAACAAGTACCAAAATGTATCAGTGCAGCTCATAATACCAGAGTAACAAATAGCTGGAATTTGGATGAGTTTGTCTGACCAGAATCATGGGTGTAGTGGAAATAATTTTTAGGCATTAAATTAATGGAGTGGAAGCATCAACTCTGGAGTGTTCATTATTCCCTTATTAACCATAATGGAAAATATCAATTGTTTTTAAAATATTGAGTAACTTTAGGTTAGAAAGTTTGAGGAAGAAAACTCATAATAGTACTGCAGAATTTCTTTGCCTGAAACTGAACTACAGTTACTTCTGTGTGGGGAAATTACCATCCTTTTTCATAAGCATTATAATTAACAGATTGAACACCGTTGCTATTTTTCTAATCAAGTTTTTTCTTATTTACATGCTACAAGGATGACGTAAGTAAAAAAAAAGGCATGATCAAATGAATATGAAATTGCATTATAAACTGCAAATACGCTTTAAACTGTGGTAACTCAGAAATCTAATATGTATTTGTACAAAGTTAAAATAATCAGGCCTCTCTGCGAAGTTGGCCAGAAATCACTTAAGACTGACTGACTGTGCTATATATATAAACCAGTAGTAATAGCAACTCGCAAAATCTTTGTTTCCTATTAAAAGTACTTAGTTTGCTATACAAAATATAGCATTTATCTCCTGATTATTTTTTTTTACCTTTAAGGATTCTGAGATGAAACCTGTCTCAGCATAGGATTTTTGCTTGCATCCAGCTTATTTTCTGTTGGTTCCTGCTTTATATCAGTATGCACCTTAACTTGACTTGATAGGTAGAAGGTTCAGATCTCATCTTGCCTGTCTGTCTGCCTTCTGAAACATCTGAATGGTTCAAAACATCAGGGAGGGGATACTTTACAAATGTCAGCATGAATCTTGTCAACAGTTGTGTTGATTTGAGCCTTAACTCTTCTGGGTGGCTTTTAAGGACAATAAATTTCACTAAATCTAGAGTAAAGTACCTTAAGGGCTCAAATCTTAGGGACAGGAGAAGTGATACATAATGAGTTTAAAAATGAGCTTCTTTGTAGGTCAGTCTTGGAGCACTTCTTGAGAAGTAAGCTCTGTCTTAGATTACAATACCTTTTTAAATGAAACGTAAGGTTTACCTCTTGAAGCCAGATGTCTTGGCATTATTTGAAACAGTGAGCCTTCTCAGTACAACTTTTAAAGAGCTGTACTGGCCAACTCCTTTGATTTCTCCAGTTGTCTGACAGATGTCTGGTATTTTAAGTCTTTTCAAGGTGTTCAGAATACTAAGCAGAAGTATAGGTAACCTTGGGATTTTGCAAGTAGAACAGATGTCTATTTGCTTTGCTAGGGTGGGAACTAGGTAAGAACTGTAACTGAAACATTTAGAGTAACGTGTCTTTTTAATAATTATTTGTAGTGCTGTATATATAGATGTATGTTCCATAACTCATAACATGTATGTGGCCTTGTGGCCAAGAAGGCCAGTGGCATCTTGGGGTGCATCAGGAAGAGTGTGACCAGCAGATCGAGGGAGGTTATCCTGCCCCTCTACTCTGCCCTGGTGAGGCCCCATCTGGCGTATTGTGTCCAATTCTGGGCTCCCCAGTTCAAGAAGGACAGAGAACTGCTGGAGAGGGTACAGCAGAGGGCTACAAAGATGATTAGGGGCCTACAACATCTCTCTTACTTTGAGAGGCTGAGGGACTTGGGTCTTTTTAGTCTAGAGAAGAGAAGACTGAGGGGGGATATGATCAACATCTATAAATACTTAAAGGGTGGGTGTCAAGAGGACGGGGCTGGTCTCTTTTCAGTGGTGCCCAGGGATAGGACAAGAGGTATCGGGTACAAACTTGAATGTAAGAAGTTCCATGTAAACATGAGGAGGAACCTTCTTTACTTTGAGGGTGGGAGAGCGCAGGAATTGGCTGCCCAGGGAGGTGGTGAAGTCTCTGTCTCCGGAGACATTCAGAACCCATCTGGACACATTCCTGTTCAGCCTGCTGTAGGTGGACCTGCTTTGGCAGGGGAATTGGACTAGATGATCTCCAGAGACCCCTTCCCACCCCTTATCATTCTATGATTCTGTAACTCGGTCTGAAAATTAAATGTGATAATTACTTGTCCAATTGAATTTCTCAGTCATGATTTGCATTCATTGATAGGAGTGGTCTGCAGATCTGAATCGCACTCTCAGTAGAAGAGAAAAGAAGAAGGCTTCTGATGGAGTGACTCTGACTGGCATTAATCAGACAGGAGATCAAGTTTCACAGTCTAATAAACATAGCAGGTATTTTTTTTTTCATGCCTAAAAAGACTAATTGGAAAGGCTTCTTATCTTCGAATATACTAAGCTCTACAGGATTAAAAAGTTACTGTCCAACTAGATGTTAATTATCTGTGAGCATTTAGTGATGTGTTTCTGCAGTTTACAGAATATTTTGGGAATTATTCTCCATTTTACAGTTCTCTTTCCACTGGGAATTAAAAGAAACCAAACTTCAATGAGAAACTGAACTTTCTTGAGCTAATCTGGTAGTTAGTCTGTTGCTATCTTCCCTTCTCTAGAAATGATAATTTTACTTTGAAATCTTAGCTTGTAAAATGTTTAGTTGCCTCAGAATTCTGGATATGATTAATACAAAACTACTAACATGAGCTGCTTTAGAACAGAATGAAACTGGCAGAGAAAAATCGCACTGCCTTTTATTGCAAGCAGTAAAAAAAAGAAACTATGGTCCACAAAGGATATCTAATTCTGGAGGAATGTATCATATGTGAGACTTCCCAAACTTTCTTGGGTCTTGTGCTACGCTTGATGGATGTTTGGGTTTTTGTTTG
>KZ506215.1:294402-314574 GCA_002844005.1 Limosa lapponica baueri
TTTTTTTTTTTTTTTTTTTTTTTTGAATGAGGCATTGCCAGCTAAAGATAGGTGAGAAGATACCGGAAATAAAGCTTGAAAACTGGGCCTTAGAGTGGAGCTTAAGCTTAATTAGGGGAACTGGTATCTTAGTGGTATTTCTAGTCTCCTATTTTAAGAGCAGAAAAGAATAATTGTAAAATTGTTTTCAGTGTTAGCAGCTATGAAAAAAACCAAAGCTACCCTACCGATTGGTCTGATGAAGAGTCCAACAATCCTTTCTCTTCCACTGATGCAAATGGAGACACCAATCCATTTGATGAAGATACTTCTCCTGCAATGGAGGTGAGAGTACGTGCACTCTATGACTACGAGGGCCAAGAGCAAGATGAACTCAGCTTCAAAGCTGGTAAGTTTACAGCATTCAGTTAAAATATTTATCAAAAGGAAAAGTGGGGTGGGTGGAAGTTTTTCTCTTCAGCTTTTAATTCCTGAAGTCACCTGTTTCTATGACAGTGTAACTCCAATTACAGGATTCTATGTAACCCTCATCCCTGCTGAGAGCACTTCTTAGTATCCTCTGATTGGAAGCACAAACTTCTAATCTGTTTGGAATGTGCTGGGATGCATCTGTTTGGGATATTTCTTTCTTACCATTTTGTGTTAAACAAAATGAGCTGCTGAACAGATAATCCTATCTCCTCTTTTCTTAGTTGGTGACAGTAACAGCTGCTGCTTTTAGCTGTCTAGAAATGCCAGCACTACAAAGTCTTTTTTTTTTTTTTTTTTAAGGAAAAGACTACAGCAACTGACCTTAAAACAGTATCTAATCATCTGATATTTTTTCTGTTTAAACTGGAAGCATCCCTTTTTTGGACTCCATCTTCCTACAGTGCTAACTTTTTAAGGTTGAAAAGAGTCACGATAATTTCTTACTCTCTCTTTCCAGCCCCCTTCAGTGTATGTTAGCTATCTTTACCTGTTTTTTTTGTCTTGCATTATATAAGGGTACAGTTATATACTATATATGTCCCTTCTTAGGATGTTGTGTTTCCCTTGAGCCATAAACCCTGTTCCTTTTTTACCTCGTTGCTATAGGAGTTGAGAGAACAGAATAGCGGCAACTGACAGGGGAGAGCCGTGCCACAGTATGTTTCCACACATACGAATTTGGCACAAGGGCACGATGGCTGCACGCCATGGATTCTGCTGCCTCCAGTTTTTCTGGGCTAGTTCTACCAGCCGTTGTGTGCTGAGCGAGTTCCTGGGCAGTTTACTCAGCCCCTGAAATAGGAGACTCAAGGCTTTTCATAATCTGGCCAGCCCGGAGGCAGTACCCTCTAGTGATGAAGGGTGGAATCTACACCTTGTCCGTGCCTTTTGAGCTCTCATCTACTGTCTTGACCAGAATTGCACATGAAAAGTTTACCAACCAGGAATTCCAGAACAAGATTGTATGAGTAGTTTAGCAAAAGCAAACAGAACTTCAGTTTGTGAAAGTGGCAAAATCTCATTGGTCTTCTCTTTTCCTGTTAGCTTGTCATTTACTCCCTTCTGTAATGACTGACTTAAAGGAAAAAGAGGATTCAAGTGTTGAAAGACAGTTTGAGAAAACTTTTGGTTCTGCATCCCTTTCAGCTGGGGTTTGTAGGAAGTACACTACTTCTACACTATCTACAGTGGATCTTAGATGTGATGACTTTAAGTTAATATAGTAAACGAGTCAGTAGCTAAACAGTGAACTGCTAGACTTCCATTCTGCTTATGGAGAAAGGTTGTGCTCAGAACAGTGTATTTCCATATCCTAAATGCAGTTTGTGTTTTTTAAACCAAAAAGCCCCATAAGTCAGATGGTGGGACTCCCAACTTTCACTCACCTCCCTCCTTTTTCAGTAGTGAAACTGTAAACATCTGACTCGTCTTCTTTGTAGACAAGTATTGTAGATTTTCAGAGAGGAGGAATGGATTGGTTTGTCCATTAACTTTGCTGAACTGTGCCCTGATGGAAGGTCAGTAGTAACAAAACATCTGGAGCTTTCTCTGGAATTCACAGCAGCTAAAATTATTCTTCATTCTGTAGACTTTAAATGCTCCTTTTTTCTCAGCAGGGGATGGAAGTATGCTAATCCTCTTGAAATATGTGTATTGTGCCTGTCAAGCAACAGGATGGCATTCTAAGGGTTTACAGTAATGAGCCTTTCAGTGGCAAAACTATGCAATGTTTATACACGCAGATGTAATGGTTAAATACAAAGTTAGGCATTCTGTGCTTCAGTACCAGCTGTATGACTTGCATTAAACTATTTGAACCAAGTGGTTCTCAGTGTGAGGTCTGTAGAAATAAAGTACAGGAAGTGTGAACTGTAAGAGACGTATGTAGGCTTAACTTAAAAACAGCTTAATACCTTTGAAGAAAGAGCTTTAAAGTATGTTTTAACACCAAATTTTATGTATCAATTGTAGGAAAGGGATCGCGTGATAGACTATGAATCCCCTTACAGAAGCTGAATTATAGAATGGCTACAGTTAAACTTACTTCGGTTTTAGGCAGAAGTATTGGTGTGACTAGGTTTACGCTGAACATACAAATGACTAAGGAGAAAAATGCACCAGGTCGTGCGAGAGCCCATTTAAAATGTACTCGCTCCTATGTAGACTATGCCTAGACTCCTAAGCAGCTGTCAGCAGAGGATTAGTGCATTGTAGGGTTCTGTTTAAATGTATGCCGATATTCTCAGATGGGATTTCCTTGGATATTCAAAGAATTTGCCTACAAAGCTTTAGTGATCACTTCTAGGTAAATGCTGTAGTATATATGCTCTGCATAGGGTCCATTAAATGTACTTTAATAAATTAAACTTTTTTTACTAGTGGAATGCTTTATACATCTATTTTTTTTAATCTTTTTTTTGGCAAACAACTGCTTCCAAAGAGGAAGAATAACTTTATTCGTACCTTATGAGGGGTTTTATAATCGCGTAATAAGATGGGACATGACTATCTACCATATGTCTAGCTCACCGTGTCTCTGCCATGGCTGAGAATATCTACAGGAAATATAGACCATGCATTGTTGTCAAAATGTGTGATCGTATATGCTATCTTTACACAGTTGTTAAAGACTGTTTTCATTATAGCTGTTGCGCAGGTGACCTTTAAAAGTGGTGCTATTTTCATAGAACACCAAGATCACTGAATTTCGAAGTCCTAGCTGTTAATACAAGCGCAACTGCGTTGGGGCTTACTGTTAATGCAGTGTGGCTTTGATAGCCATTGTTTTCACTCTATTAAAATACACTTCATAGAAGTGGCAGGAAAGCTTGAAACTGTACAGTCTGCATTTCTGTAGTGCTGGAAATGGTGGAAAAAAATTGTAAAATGACTCCATAAGCCAAGTACAGTCCATAGTGCCAAATATTTGTTCGTAACATTCTTTTATTAGTTATCTGGTAGACTTACTAGAGGACATGAGGCCTTAACATTTTTTAGCTAACAGAGGAGCTATAGAAGATATCTGTCTGAGAAGATCTAATATGAAGTTGGTCCATTTCTACCAAATAATTGATAGTCCCTAGGCTAGTTTTTTTTCTCCTAAATGATACCAAGACTGTATATTTATAGCCATTTGGGGCTGTACTAAGTGGTTAATATCTTCAGCGTGTATTTCTTATTGCTAACTAAGATGAAAGGCAAATCAGTTTTATCTAGGGAAATAATCTGACACAAGTAAGTTGTACATGAGGAAACATTGTTACTTAGTCTGGCCTTTTTTGCCTGGCTGAGGTGGACATTCATTTGCTCATATACAGCATCTTGGAGTCTGCAGCCTCTCTAATGCTAAAGTATTTCCCAAGGATGAAGATTAAATATGAATGACAGTCAAAATGAGGTTATCTTATAGTTCATAAATAAAGGTTATGTTATAGTTCATAAATGTCTGAATGGATAATCAGCAATAATCTTTTTGCGTCACAACTTAATGGTATATTGAAAAGCTGCAAGTATAATTAAAGAGAATTTTACTGCCATGGCTCAATGTTTGTAGCATTTTTCTCCTTATGTTCCATGAATGTAGCATTTTCCTCTTTATATTTCACAAACTCTTGGAGTATGTATTGACAATAAGCCTAACAAAACATTTATTTCACTTGCACTGACTTTTTGTTAGGGCCAAAAATGTAGGATTATTCTGCTTGTTTAGAGGTAGTTGTACTATCCACAACTATCTTTGTTCACACTCTTTAGATATAAGGGAGTCTTTGATCTTATAGCGAGATAACTGTATGTAACTTCAAAACCTGGCATTCTTTATTGTGCTTTAAAAACAATGCTATGGCTTTTCTGAAATGCCATCAGTGTGATGTTTTGTTTCAAAGTAGCTTGCTTCTTCCTATTTTCTTGAAATTGGGGGCCTTTCATCCTATATCTAAGTGTTATTCTTAGTATCAAAAGCGTGAGGAGCAAAGAAGGGAGGCTTTCTACTGGGGCCTGGGGTGGTCAGGGGCAGAAAAGTGGACATGTAATTATCATATTATCTTCCTGTTGTTACTTTAAAGGTTATAGCTTATTTTTTTTGCAGGAGATGAATTAACTAAAATGGAGAATGAAGATGAGCAGGGATGGTGCAAAGGACGTCTGGACAATGGACAAGTTGGTTTATACCCAGCAAACTACGTAGAACCAATCCAGTGACAAAGGACAAAGTAAATAAAGCAGTGTTACAAAAGCTCTGTAGGCCTGTACAGTATATATTTAAAGCAAGAGGAAGCTGAATGATGTATAGAATGTATATATTTTAATGAAAAGGCGAGAGCTTGATACTGAAATTGTGGTGATTTAAAGACAAAAGTTTAAACTAATAATTTGACATTGTTTTCACAACTTGTGCACAATGCAAAGGAAAGGGGTTAAGTTGAAAAAATAGTATGATAGGAAAAATACTTTTTAAGCTTTTTCTTCCCACATGGTTGGTTATTGTGACTCCTAAACATTTTTGCATTTTCTATGCTTGTGCCTCATCCTATCCTAGGTATGTGGCTTACGCTCACTTTTGATTAATCCAGTTATTTTAAGTGACCTTCAGTAACTTGCAACTTGAATTTTAAAGATTATTATAGTTAATTTTCTATTTGTTCTTAGCGATGTCTGAAAGATGCAGTATTTTTTTATTTAAATGCTATGTAGTTAAGCACCTTTTTGTATGCTTGGATTTATCAATTAATACTTAAATTATGATATAGGTTGAGTCAGCAGTTGACTGAGTGAAAACTCTTTCCATGTTGTAGTAATCTTTCTATGTTGTCAGCATGGCTTGAAGTTGTAAAACAAATACTGTATTTAATAAATATCTGTTACAGAAGGTTATTTGTAGCAGAGATATCTGCAGGTGTCATGGGTTGGGATTCTATTATTAATGTTGCTTACGTGGTTTGACACTTAAACTAAGAGTTTTCCATCTAGATCTTAAATGGCACTCAAAAGAAAGATAAATTATGCATAAGCCCCAGAGTAGTAGCTATTTCCAGCATATGTTTGCGGGGGGGGGGGAATCTCCTCTAAAATGCTAATGATTTTTGGGTGATTTGAAATGTTAAATCTGTGAAGACTTAATTTTTGAACAGAGAAGACTGTAAAATAGACTAAATGCTTTTTATTAAGAGCCTATCTATGTTGTGTATATGTACATATGATTTGATATTCCAAAATATAAAGAGCATGGCTACTAGTTATCAAGTCTTTTAATGTCAATAAGATTTAGACTGTTTTAAGAGTTTAAATTATAGGTATATTTAAATCTGCTTTCCTGCCATATTCATTACTGTACCATAGACGAAGTATTCTGTGATTAGGTTTTCAGAAGTACAGTAAATACATTAACATATTCAAAATCAATATTTGTGAACAAAATTGTGGGTCAAAATATAAGCTAGCTTTAGTCCTTACATGGATTATCGTAGCAGAACACTGTAAAGTCTACATTTGTTCGCAGTTACAACTCGGTCACCTGTAATTGTGTCAAATAGTATGCATTTGTGACATTTAAAACTGGGTTGTAAAATTACAGCAGATTTGTGTTTTAAAAAACCCTAAGTATCAGGTAAGTAGATATGCTATGTTAGGAAGCTACACTGTAATGAAGCTAACAAATCTATTTTGAGGTAACTATAAAACACTGTTGGTAGTTTTGGACTTTATCATTTGCTTTTTGAGCTTATAGATATATTTAGTCATCATTTTCAATGAATCAAAATGTACAAGCTTGGAAAATGGATATATGTATGTGTCTGTCAAGGAAAACTTACCAAACATAACTGTTCATCCCCAAGATGATTACTGAAATTGTCAGGAATTACTGGTTCGGGTCTCTGTATTGTAAAATATTTCAGAAAACAATAAAATCTGTTAATCTCTTAAATACACAGAATGCACCTCTTACTATTTCAATGTACGTGAAAATAGTCTTATGAAGCAAATAATCTGTGCACTTCATTGCAATTCAAGGTGACGAAGTCTGCATTGTCTAAAAGAGCCATAGAAAGGAGTATGACATTAATGACATTGTGCAGTGCACAGGGGCTCTTGGCAAGGCATTCCAGCAAAATGTTTATGGAAGGAGACCATGTCTTTTATGGATATGGAAAATTTACTATGATGCTGCTTTCTGTGGTATAGTCAAATCTGATATAGCTTGGATTTATTTTTTTTTATAATATCTGAATCTTTTCTGCCTTTTGTGTGAGTTTTCTTGTCAATTGGCAGTGATTAATGTAGTAGCATTTGTGATGGTTAGCTGAAAGTTTTATCTTGACTCCCCCACAAATAATGCATCTTTTGATCTAAATAAAGTACTAGTTTTTTTTTATGCTGGATGTTCAGTTTGATGAAAGCACCACAGTAGAATCCAAGTGGAAGGGACCAAGGGAGGTCTCTAGTCCTGTGTCCTACTTAAAGTGCAGTCAACTCTGCGTTCAGACCAGATTGAGCTGATCTGGAAAACTTCCAAAGACTGATTTCATAATCTCTCTGTTCAAACTTAATTATAAAATTTTATTTGTGGTTAGAACCTGCCAAATTGCAGTTTATGACCATTGTGTATCATTCTGCTGTGCTTGGATGGAGCCTGGCCGTGTCGTTTTGATAACCCCATTGTAGGTGCTGGAAGGCTGCTGTTGGGACCTCCGGACTAATCGCTTCTCTGGGCTGACCAAGCCCCATTTCCTCAGCCTCTCCTCACAGAGCAAGTGCTCCATCCACCTGACGTCCCTCCGCTGCACTTGCTCAAGTTTATCAGGGTCTTGTACTGAATGTGGGCAGTGAGGGTGTCCAAAACTGGACAATGTCTTCCATCACACTGAGTAGCAGAAGCTAACGGCAAACTTACCAAACATTTGAAAATAATAAAGGATTTTCAAAAAGTTCTTTGACTACTAACAAAAAAGTACAAATAATTGGTCATTTTAAGTGCTGGAAACCCTTATTATACTTTATTTCAATGAGAACTTTGGGAAGCAGACTTGGTTTTGGTCAAATGAAAACGCCTAGTTTCATCCTTATTTTGAAAGGCCAGCTGTTTACCTTGCGCAGATGAGTTCAGTCAAGAATTTTGCTTTAAGAACATGGATCTTATCTCATTATCTAGTATACAAAGTTTCAATGTACTCATCATACCCAAATGTGGAATGAGAATGCAAGGCATTTCTGGAGGCTGCCTAGCCCAGCCAGGGGACCTTGAAGCAGGTCCAGTTAGAGCAGGTTGTTCAGGGCTTGTCCAGCTGAACATCTCCAAGGATGAAGGGTCCACTACCTCTCTGAGCAACCTGTTCCTAGTGGTTCATCACTTTCACCATGGGCCGCCTCTGCTGCAAGGACATGCTGCTCATTCATGTTGTTCACTCCGATCCCCAGATATTTTTCTGCAGAGCTTCTTTTTATCCTGTCAGCATCCAGCCTGTCCTGTTGCGATGGAGTAACTCTGTACAGGTACAAGATGCTGTGTTTGGCTTTGGTGTTCAGGAGATTCTTCTCAGCCTGTTTCTTGAGAGTTGAGCTCACTCTGAGCAATGGCCCTCTATAATCTCTCTAACTTGGTGTTGTCTGTGGGCTTGGAGAGAGTGTGTCCTGTCTCATCATCTAGGTTATAAAGGCAGAAGTAATATTGGCCCTCGTACCCATCCTTCAGCGTGTCAGTTGGGTTTTCTTTGGCCAAGCACAACTGTTTGGGCTTGACAGTCCAGGTAAGTTTCTTATTTAGTCACCAGTTTGGCCATAAGGATGCTACGGGAGGCTGTGTCAGAAGCCTTGCTACAGTAAGCTAAAGTGAGTAACTAATTAATGAAGCCTGTTGAGCAACAGTAGAGAAATCTTCCTTTTAAGTTTATCCTGGGTTTAAGCAGCTCCACTTTCACAGGATTAAATTTACAAAGAATAAAAGGAGAATATGTTGCTCAGAATGTAATTTCTCCCCATCCTCTCCCTTCTGTTTCCTTTAAAATTCTGAAGGGCAATAATATCTTTCAAAACTTTCTAGTGTATATTTAATTGTACTGATTGAGGCACCCAATATTGTTGTAACCTGGAGCATGTTTCAACCTTACAGTATGAAAATACTTGCCATTTGCATAGTATTTCTTGAATACTTCAAAAACACATAGTGCTTTATTTCGCAAAAGCTGTTGACTTTTAAATCTGGATATTTGCATCCATCACTTAACAAATTAGGTGCTTTTTTCTTTTTTTTTTAGTGTAATATTGGTATTTATTTCCAGTAATTGATAACACTGAGTTTGTCTAGTTAAAATAGAATAGCAAGAGAGTCTTTTCAGGAAAGTAACAGAAAAGGTGCAGAGGTTAGCAGTTCCTGATGCACAGTCCAAAGTAATATTAAAATTCCTCTTAATTTGTTGTTTGAGGCTGACAACAGCAAAACTTTGAACAAAATTTCCCCAAACTGCCTCTTCATTTACTTGTAAGTTATAATATGAAAATATACATATTTGCTATACACATACAAGATGCCAAAAGCAAAGCTGTGCCCTGAGCATAAGAAACCAATCCGTTGCTATTATCTCTTGCTGAGATGGCTGTGAAGTTGGTCTGATGTTCTCACCGTGGCTGAGCTGACTTTTTTTTTTTTTTTTTGCTCTAATGTCTTCTTTCTTCCAGTTATGTCTTTATTCATAAGGCTTGCAAAGCAAAAATTAAGGCAGACTTCGTGATTGGAAATAAATAGAAATACTGAGGCTTCTAGTGGCAAATCAGAGTAGGCAATAAATGAGATGGTTTTGTACTAATCTGGTATGATTTGGGTGATTTTTTAAAATAACATTTGTTTTTAGCTGTGTATTATTGTAAAACAAAGAAGAAAACGGAAAGAACAGAGAATGGTATACTGAAGGTTGGCTGTCCAGCAGCAACACCTCCTGTTCTCCTGGAGTTGCAGCTGCTTTTAAAAACAACTTTAAGGTTACTCAATCGTTTTCTTCATCTTTCTCCAACCTTTCTGGTTTGGCAGAAAGTTGTTTATTGACCTCGCCACAGGAGGGAGCCTGCTAATTGTGGCTGAAACGGTCCCGAAGCAGCGATTTGAAGAGCTGCAGATTCTGTTCCTGAAATGAGAGGATGCAAAGTAAATCCCACTTTAATTGGAATACTTTTACTTCCTTATTTTGTTTGAACTAAAACATAAACAGAAATCTCAGAACCTGAGAAGGGCCGTGGGGTAATTACTGCAGTAGACAATACCTCCAGTATGTTGGACGCCTGAAATCTACCTTCTAATGCTCAGTACATGTCGTTATCAACCTGCTTTACTTGCTTTCACCTGTTAGAAATTCAGATTCCTGTGTGATGCTATATTAATCTTTTAGCACAACATTTCAAAAATACCATTAAGTGCTTCTTGAACCTTCCATTCAGAGGAGAGCACCTACACACATCTGAAAGTTTTACTGAGCGCCTGTCCCAGTTTCAGAAGATGTAATCTCTTTCTAAGAATGACTGTAGTAGGTCAGACGAGGTCTGTGCCAGAGGTACATAGTGGGTGCCTTGGGATGAGTGTAGGAATAGGACAACATACAGTGATAGAATCATAGAATGGTTAGAATTGGAAGGGACCTTAAAGATCATCAAGTTCCAACCCCCCTGCCCTGGGCAGGGACACCTCCCACCAGACCAGGTTGCTCAAAGCTCCATCCAGCCTGGCCTTGAACACCTCCAGGGATGGGGCAGCCACAACTTCTCTGGGCAGCCTGTTCCAGTGCCTCACCACCCTCACAGGAAAGAATTTCTTTCTGGTATCTAATCTAAATCTCCCCTCTTCCAATTTAAAACTGTTACCCCCTCATCCTGTCACTACATTTCCTGACAAAGAGTCCCTCTCCAGCTCTCCTGTAGGCTCTCTGATACTTCAGCCATGTTATTTTTGGCTTTCAATGATCTGTGTCTTTGGTTCTATGAAATAAGGGGAAAAAAAAAAAAAGAATTCTTTCCTCATAATTTTGAAAATTCAGTTCACTGCTTTGGCAACAACTGAACACCACACTAATGTTCATACAGATCTAAATGAAGTCGTTCCAAAAGAGAACCTGTGATCAGTTCCAGAAAGAACCAGTAACACTCTGAATAGTAATTACTTCTGACCCTACTAGAGAAGTTCAGACTGTGGTTTTTATTTTGCATTTGACTTTGAAATTCCTTTATTGCTTTATCTGGTCAATTGGTCCTCTATGAGATCCTTTTGCAGCTGTTTTCCACTTCTGAGATCATAAGTAATTTGATATCAATAAACTGCCACTATTTTATTTGCCCTTTTTTGTAGATAAATATTCAAATCTAGAAGTCCAAGTGTGAATCTTTCTGGACATGCTGGTAACCTCCCACTTTTTATTACTGTAGTCAGTTCATGGCAGTTTCCTTTGGCTTTTATGAGGAGCATTAGCATGAACTTTTTGAAAATCCAAATCACCTGTTACCTCACCTTAGATCAGCTTCCTGCATGACCCATAAAATCTCCAACCTTGTGAGGTAAACAACCATATAAATTGTGAAGTACTGTGATGATAAATAGTTCTAGAACCCCTATGCAGAAAACACTTTGATTTGATTGCCCTGGCGTAGACGAAATGCTCTCACGTGGCACATGTGGGTGGGTTTTGCAATGGGATGCTACTTCTCACTGTAGCTTTGCGAGTCCCTTGCATTTCTAACACCAACAGGCTCACCTAAGCACAACTGAGAACAACAGCAGCAGCGTTTCCCTGGTGGCACCTCTGGTGTGGGAGCGACCACTGGGCACTTGCAAATCTTGATCCTGGGTCCGAAGAGAGCAAAAAAATGTGTTTTTGAGGATTAATTTGTTGGGCAGGTGTGAAATGCCAAGCTTTATGTGGCTATGAAAGCACTGCCAAGGGACAGGGAAGAAGAGCAACAGGGTTCCCTCCTGGCACCTTTCGTGTGAGGGCAGGGGTGAGATGTTTATGATTTTTGACCCCAGGTCTGGTGGGAGTGAAACATGTTAAGAGGTTTAAGTCTTTAGGCAGTTGCAGAGCCCCGGGGTTTATGTGGCTCTGAAAGCGCTGCCAGGGGACAGTGAAGAAGATCAACAGGGTTGCCTCCTGGCACCTTTCCTGCGGGAGCAATTGTTGGATGTTTGCAAATCTTCATCCTGGATCTGGTGTGATTGAAAAAATACTGTTTTTAAGATTGAGCCGTTAGGCAATTGCAGACTGCCAAGGTTTGTGGTGCTATGAAAGCGCTGCCAAGGGACAGTGAAGAAGAGCAACAGGGTTCCCTCCTGGCACCTTTCGTGTGGGAGCAATCACTGGATGTTTGCAATTTTCGATCCCAGGTCTGGTGAGAGCGAAAAAATGTTGTTTTGAGGATTAAGCCATTAGGCAAGCATAGAGTGCCAAGATTTGTGGTGCTCTGAAAGCGCTGCCAGGGGACAATGAAGAAGAGCAACAGTTTTCTCTCCTGGCACCCTTTCGCATGGGAGCAATTGCTGGACATTTGCAATTTTTGATCCCAGGTCTGGTGAGAGCAAAAAAATGTTGTTTTGAGGAATAATCACCAGGATAGCGTGGAGTGTGTCAAGCTTTATACAGCTATGAAAGTGTTGCCAAGGAACAGTGAAGAAGAGCAACATCATTCCCTCCTGGCACCTTTTGTGTGGGAGCTGCAGTTGGACGTTTGCAAATCCTGAGCCCAGGCCTGGTGAGAGTGAAATAATGTTTTGAGGATTAAACCAATGGTGCCAAAAAAAAATTTTCCTAATATTTTTCCTAATATCTAATCTAACTCTCCCCTGGTGCAACTTGAGCTCGTTTCCTCTTATCCTATCACTAGCCCCTTGGGAAAAGAGGCCAACACCCCCCGGCTACAGCCTCCTTTCAGGTAGTTGTAGAGAGCGATAAGGTCTCCCTTCAGCCTCCTTTTCTCCAGACTAAACAATCCCAGTTCCCTTGGCCGCTCCTCATAAGACTTGTGCTCCAGACCCCTCACCAGCTCCGTTGCCCTTCTCTGGACCTGCTCCAGCACCTCAATGTCTTTCTTGTGGTGAGGGGCCCAAAACTGGACACAGTATTCGAGGTGTGACCTCACCAGTGCCGCGTACAGCGGGACAGTCACTTCCCTAGTCCTACTTACCATACTGCTTCTGATACAGGACAAGGTGCTGTTGGTCTTGGCCAACTGGGCAGGCTGCTGGGTCATGTTCAGCTCCAGTACTCCCAGGTCCTTTTCTACCAGGCAGCTTTCCAGCCAGGCTTCCCCAAGCCAGTACCTCTGCATGGGGTTTATGTGACCCGAGTGCAGGACCCAGCACTTGGCTTTGTTGAACCTCATACCACTGGCCTTGGCCCATTGATCCAGCCTGTCCAGATCCCTCTGCAAGGCCTGGAGGATGAGGGGTGGGGGGGGATGTGGAGTGGGGGCGGGGGGAGAAGAGCAGAGAAATCACAGGATCGTAAGTTTATTCAAGTTGGAAAGGACACCGGGGGTGGGGAAATGTCCATCCTGCAGTCCTCCAGGTCCAGGCAGCACCAGTGAGGATGTCAGACCATGATGCTGGGGGCATTAATCCAGTGGAGCCTTGAAAGCCTCCAAGGAATTGACACCTGAAATAGCTTGGCTTCACTGTTGGCATTAGCCACTATTTGAACGATGGTGCTTGTAGCAAGGTGACTCTCTCCCAGCTGTACTCTGTTTACATTGCTCTAAATAGCGTCCTAACAGCAGCAAACATTGCCATCTCACACTCTCTCTCCCTTTTCAGGTTTTCTAAGGATTCATGAAACGACACAGGTTGTAGGAGCTCCCATTACTGTGAGAGTCACTGATTATTCTGGGTGAATGGGAAGATGCAGAATAGTGGAAACAAAGAAGCAGTTTTGGCCAGCATGAGAGAGAGTGGCTTTAGCAAAGCAGCTTAATGAGCAGCTATCATGGAGAAGGACTTGTGGAAGGAGGTTAGGAGAGCATGAAACAGCCAGAGAAATGTCTGTAGCAGGCTCGTCTTGAGGAATTTAGGCCTTGAAAGACAAAATATCATACCATAAAAATTGCTCTCATATGGCACATTTTCAATGCCTGTTTCACTGCTATTCAACTCTTTACCAAAGAGCTAAGTCCAGGAAGAATGGTAGAAGGGAAGAAGAGAGAGACCATTCCAACAAACTACCAGTTTAAGTCATTAATCACCAGGCAGAGAAATTGGAAATACTGACATCAGATACCTAGAACAAAACTTGCTGGGTTGGGTGCTGCCTTTAGACTTCTTCCTTTCATGGACACTAATGTACCCAGAATGAACAACAGGGATAAACCAAAAAGTAGTCAATGTCCTAGCACTAACAAAATCCCAAGTTCCCAAAGTCTCAAAATCTCAAGTTGCTGTTTCCATCCTGCTTAAAAATGTTAGCTAACGTCCGTCTCCTGTTTCTGAATATCCAGCTAGCAAACCATCACTGGAGGCCTCATCCACTAGGCAGTTGTCTGACAAACTGCTTTGTGACAAAAAGCAACAAGAAGATTCAACAGCAGCACAGGCTGTGTGAATTCAGTGCTTGCCAACAATCTCAAGTGAGAGATGGAGGTGCACCCAAGAAAAGTTAGAGAACTTGCCAAGTGATGTGTCATGGCAACTCCACTGGCAGAAAACCTCTTGAGCTTCAGTTAGACCTGTGAAAGGAATTCCTAAAGCCTCTTTCTTCCATGGCTACTCCAGCAGTGGAGCAGTACTGCCCAGCTTCCCTCCTGCAGTGCTGCCGAACAAAACAGCAGGCACAAAGCAAAAATCAGCCTTGATCAATGGCCTGGAGTGATCTCCACCAGAGATTCAAAAGAAGGAATTGGGCAATTAAACTATAAACCCAAACACATCATTTACTACCAAGGTAGAGCAGATAGTATGGTGAGTACTCTAAACATGAGAGACATGATTTCACCTCAAACAGGGTAAGTTAAAAACATCCGAGGGTTGCACCCAAAGCTCTTCTCAAGGCTGGCCAGACGAGTACCCAAGCTGCTGAAGCAAGCAGCCAGAGAGCACAGCACAACCACGCTGGTGAGATCTCCTTGGAATTCTTGTTATCTCCTTTTCCAAATACATCAAACAGCAGATGTCTCAGCTGTGACCCACCGGCTAACAAAGGTGTTGCAATCCCTGATTCTTGAAAACTGGTAATCTTTCTCACTTTCTTCCCTCCTCCCCATGCCCTGGCGTTTTGTCAGGAGCTATTCCTTCTTATTCTAGAGCAGTGTCATTTCTGAGGCACAGATCCTCCCCTCCGCTCTTCCCCAAGAGACATGCCGGGTTTTACCCTAACCAGCATAATCTGTTGCCCAGTTCTATTCTCAATGTTCTTTCCAAGTGTTGTGCTTCTTTGGAGAAGCTGGCCTGAGTGAGAGTTTTAGCTCTGCCTCATCTCAGGAGCCATTTAGGTGAGGGCTGGTTCCATTTGGTTACTTCCCTTCCTGCCGTATCAGGTTGGCGCAAGGTTTTCCTGCCTTCATATGTGCACTCAAACACGTTGCATTTGATCCCACCAGACTTTTTCCTGAGAAAAATAGAGAAAGTACAGGGCACTTTGTCCTGTTGACCCTCAGGGCTCACAACTCTGTCATTCTCTTCCTCCTGCTGTGCAGAGCTGTGTGATAAGAGCAGTGTGTGGAAATGTCAGCGGAGAGAGAGAGAAAGGAAAATAGTGTCCTCACATCTCATTGAGCCGCAGATGCCTGTTGCTCTTATTAGACAGCACAAAGGAGTGAACAACTTTGTCAGCAGCGTCTTCATGGCACTGTCCATGCAGGCATTAGTGATGTTCCAGCCATGTGAGAGGGAAGACCCTGCGAGGATATTCCAACAATTTGAAAATCAAGTGTGGCCTACGATCTGGAAAGTGGAATTTCTTCTTTACCCGCTGGAGACCTTGACACTTTGGGGAATGTGACAGAGGACTGAGACCATTTCCAGACTACTCAACAACCCTGTCTGTCATATTTGAGGAGGCACTCTGCCTGATGATAAAAGTATTTCCCCCCATTTTCATCTTGTATCTTGTCATCCTTCATCGCATCCTCTCCTCTGCACTCCAACTTTTTCTTCTCCTTTCCCGTAACATACCAGCAAAGATATGAGCCACCCTCCACTCACAGTGGTCAGGGAGAGAGACAGGCTTGGGGAGTCAAGGGTCAGGGACCTTTCAACTGCTCCTGGAGAAGAACTCTGGTGAAAACAGAACGATGAGAAGGATGCTAGGCTACAGCTCAGGACATTTTCTGGAAAAGTGCGGGTGCTGAGAAGGAATTCAGCAAGTGCCTGCAGAGCAATGGGACACAAAGCTACGGTGTGATCCTGCTTGTATACTGTGCCTGCCTCAGTGGCTCAGGCACCCATTACTCTCCAACGAGCTATCTCAGTGACAAAGCACCTGAAAGAACCAGGCACAAACCTGTCTGTAGGCAAATGGAACTTGTTCCTTCATGCCTTGCTCTTCTCCTTTCTCTCCTTTTCCTCCACTGTTGGCTTTATTTTAAATTTCTCCCCATTTCACCTGTTCCTTGTTTTTTTCTGTCCTTTTATTTTGCTGAAACTCTCTATTTCCCTCTTCTTTTTTAGGAGGCAGCTACACAGCCTATTGGCAACTTTGGCAGCTTCTTCATGGACTTGCAATTCCAGTGCCAGCTGGGGTTAGGAGGAGTTAAAACGAGAACCCAGGAACATCTCTGTCCTTTTGGCTCTTGCAGGAAAACTAGACAAGACCAGCATGGCCAGTTAACTGAGGAAAAAGGTATAGAGAGCAGCCCCAGTGGCAGTAGTGCAGGAAGAGAAGAAGCCCTAGCAAGAGGTGGTTTCATTCCCCAGGTAGAGCTTTCAGAGAGGTTCTACTTGGGAATGTTCAGTCATACAGTTGGGCGTGGGAGTGGGGGCCATGAGGAGCATTTGTGTTGCTGCCTGCTGTTTTCTATCTACAGTAGGAGTCTGCAGCCTGTATGATTCAGCGCACTCTGTTGGCTTTTTTGGGCAGTTTTGTAGCACCTGGGGGCATGCTGATAAGCAGAAAAGGTGTTCTGTTCCAGAAATGGCTGCCTGTAGCGGAGTGAAAGACTCCTGAAGATGAGTCTGCAAAATGTTCCAAGATCCTGCTAGTTGAGAGGCACTACAAATATTAAATATTTTCCCCAGAGTGAGATTCCCTGCCTCTGTCCTCCATACCATAGGCCTATGGAAGTACCCAGAGAAATGTTGCACAGAGAATGGGTGCCTGAAAGTCTTTATTTTTTGATCATTTTGGTACAGTCAGTCCCAAAACAGAAGAAAATGAGGAGGAGGAGAAGACAGGTCTCAGTTGGCAGCTATAGTTTCTTCGATCCAGGAGACGTAATTGCAAACCTTGGTGTAAACTCCGGGATAGCCTCTCTGCGCACATCCAATACCCCAGGAAACGATACCCTGGAGCTCGCCATTGCAGACTACTGGACCGCCGGAGTCTCCCTGTGCACATAAAGGACACGGATACTGAGCAAATGGTATCAGCATTAAGGGATGAGCCAGAGATCCCAGAAATCAACGACATTCAAGGGAGCTCCATTGGGCTTTCTCTGCACAGAAGTTCTACCAAGGTCATTTCTGATTCCCCCTCTACACCTGATGCTCCTGTGCCTCACTTTAGCTCCAAGGGCACCACGGCTAAGGCTGAGTAAGCTGCCTGGTTTTGATGGATACAGTCCTTGGCAGACGCTTAGGACATGTATGTCTTAAACATTATTCTGCCAAATATTTCCATGGAGCCAGGCACAAGTAAAATGCAGAGCAGTTGTCAGGTGTGTTCGTTTTCCAGATTACCTGGATCTTGGCATACTGGCTAACTAATTTTGGGTGTGTCCAAACTTAACATTTGTCTCCTGAGCTCTAAAGTCACCGTGATTGCTATTGACTCTCTGGTGCAGCACCCCTACATTTTCAATAACTTAAGGCGCAGGAGGTGGCATAGTCTGTGTGTGGAAGTTTAGGGCTGAGGTATTTGCTGTCTCAAAAAAGGGACAATGGCTGACTGAGTGGAAAAAAACCCCAGCCTCACTCAATAAGCTACTTTCACCCCAAGTCTCTGCTGTTGTTCAAAAATATAGCAGTCAGACATGCCAGTGCAGTGAAAATAGCAGATTCTCTAGTATGAGGGCCTCTTCTAGTAGCAAAAGGCAGGAGAGGAACACATGGAAAAGGAGAGGGAGATGTTTTACCTGGCAGGAGTCTTTGCCTCCCTCCAGGTATCCTACACAGATCATGTTCCTAGTAATTTTCCCAGGGTAGGCTTCACTGCACTCGCTCGCGGAGAGTACAGGGGCCTGCAGGCACTGCAAGGTGTCTGGATAGTAACCTAGAAGAAAACAGAGAGAGGTGGTTGATGACATCTCTGCGTTCATTTCAGAGCCTGGAGAAGATCTTTCTTAGCAGAAAAGTAATCACTGAACATCCTGCTTTAGCGGTCATCATTTTTCCTCTGAGCCCTCATCACAGCATGGATTCCTTTTCTTTAGATGGAACTGCAGCCACGATAATTTTAACCTAGATAACCTAGAAAACCGTCAACTGGCAAGTGTGGAGCTAAGAGCTACTCTTGTAGCCCACATGCTGGAGAAAACCTTGCACCTCAGGAAAACCCTCCTCTCCTCCGGGGCAGGTTTAGTTGTCATCAGTGGATTAGACACCAGTCACCATCCACACCTCTGACCATCGGTGTAAGAGAACGGCGCTCTCTTGTAGTTATTTGAGATCCACAATCCCAGATTTTGATCTGGGTCTCAGAGAACTGACAACTCTATGGACATGAGTTAAATTGCTCGTGCTAGGTGGTGCACAGCTGATAGCACCAGGCCACAAAATTTATGATGTCGTAAACATGCTGGTGAACAGGACATGGATGACTTAAGTGAGTCCATGTTTGTCCCACAGAACAAGAGGAAGGACCTTATAGCAGGTTTCCTTTAGGACAGTTAAATGGCTACTGTCCTACAGAGACTGATCAGTCAAAAAGGCCTGTCCCACAGCACCTCTCTGTGCTTTACCCTGTACTCTTTGGAGCTAATTGGAGGTCTTAGGGTGTCTCCTGGCCCTCACGATGCTGTACATTCCCACAGATACTCACTGCCGCTGCTGAGGGTGTTGCCCCAGCCAGAAATGAGGCACATGGTGCCTGTGGTCACGCAGCTGGTAGGCAGAGGAACTGTTTGGACAGCCCGGTTGAGCTGGGCTGGTGTGGAAAGCTTGATGAGCATAATGTCATTGTCCAGTGTATAGGAGCTGTAGCGAGAGTGGCGGATGACTTTAACTGAATTAATAAACTGCTGCGTCGATTCTGTGAGTTCCAGGTTATGTTTCCCGAGCTGCACTTGGATGCGCCTGGAAGAAAGAAGGAATGCGTACACTTTACTGCCACTGACAGGTAATGGAGAACCTCCCCGTCACCCTCTGCACTCGCTTCAACATCGCTATCATAGGCGCAGTTTTCATGCAGGTTCTCTTTATGGTCCTGCAGTAAGCCGTGGGAATCCTGAACTCAGCGTAAGACCCTGAGATCTTACCCACTCCCAGTGCAGGTGGTGAATTTCTGCAGGTTTCTTTGGCTGAGCTGGGACAAGTTGAATTCATAACCGTGCTTTATACGAACCTTCTGGAAAGAGGCAAACTGCTATCACCCTGACCTGTTCTCCAGTCACTAAGTTGTAGCAATTTCATTTTAATGCGATTTATAAGAAATCACAGCCTGTAAGTCGTTGCTAGATTATGACATTGTCATTTGAGAAAGTGCTCTGCATTCACACTAATGTTTGTCAAAGTGGAAAAGCCCTCATGATGCCTCAGCCCAGCTTCCTGAGCGAGCCACCCGTTCCTTGGTTGTCCCCTCTCAGAATAAAGTCACTCACGGATTTGGATCTCACAGCTCAGAATTCCTGCTCGAAGTGAACTGGAAGAAAGAAGTAGGTTAGGGAAGAATATAATTGTTTGCACTCACGACTTGTAGCAGTGAGCAGCCGACAGGACCCATTGGTTGCTGATGAGGGAACCTCCACAGAAGTGATAGCCAGCATTCAGGGACACCTGATAGGGGACAGAGTTCTCTGGACAGGTGTAGCCTCCCACGATCTTGTCATCATCATCAGCGTTGATGGGGAGGGCAACTGGGAGATAAGAAGTGGCATACGTCAACATCTGGCATAAGGAACCCCGTGCCCCTGTGACTGACTGAAGCATCTCACTTGTAGGCTCTACTTCTCTAAAAACTCACGATATCAGTGGTGAGCAAGTACTCGCTCATAGTCCAAAACTTTACAGCAGCTTTAGAACTTCCTGGGCCAGAGGTGTTACCTTTATATTTGATGGTCCTTAAGGGAGAGACAGTCTTTTTTTTGAAGCTATGGACTAATGTCAGTATTCCTGGCATTCATTCCCCGTTTTCTGACACACGCAATTACAAGCAGACATAGAAGAAGTTGCAGTTCTCTGCCTTAAAATTGTTGCAAGGTGAAAGCGGACTTCCCTTTCCACAATAGACTACCCTGTAAATTTGCTGAGAAAATGAGCTTCCTTAGAAATCACAAAAACAGAAGTAAAAAACATACTCACCAGCCACCCCGACAAAGGCGAGAAGCAGTATGAATTTCATGATCTTGCCACAGCCTCAAGCCCAGACTGGTGGA
>KZ506216.1:19195-42322 GCA_002844005.1 Limosa lapponica baueri
GTCTTGGCTTGCCTTCTCTCCCCTCTTATGAATAACAATCTAATTTTTGTCTTCATGGTTGCTCTTGAAGTCCAAGCTAAATGAAGACTACCTCGCTTTCAGAGTAAGCTAAATATGAAGAGCCATCCTCTCCATCGTCAGCTGTGTGCTGCGGTGAAACAGGGGGTGAGGGGTATTTCCTAACTGGGTCTCTGGTTGTGTGGTGGTACTTCTCCTGTAACCTGTCAAATTACATTAATTTTCTTCATTAGCAGGCCAGCTCCCAAACCCTTTGTGAAGGTCATGTAGCAATTTGTAACCTATCTTCAATGGGAAGGGATGTGTTATTTGTAGGATAGTCCTATTCCCCGTAATTATAATTATATGTAATTATGCAATATTTTTTATGTATATAATTATGCAATAATTATATATATATAAAAATTAAAGCTGCAGTCTGATTATATCACAGCTAGGCTGACAGTTAATTGTAGATAGTTGCTACATAAAAAGAACAGCAAAATGTTGTGTGGAACAAGATTTGTAAATGCTTCAGTAAATAAAACTAATTTTTATACTATTTACCGCTCTCAGAATGCGTGGAGGATTGATCATGGATCATTTTTTTGCTCCTCGATAATTTTTTCGGAAGAGTCAGATAACTGGATAATTTTTTCGGAAGAGTCAGGGTCAGATAACTCACCAAAATCGCCTCACTGACAGAAGAGTTGCCTCTGATTTGTGTTGGGAACCAACGGCTCCATCAAATGGGAAAGCAAAGGCTTGAAACTTGCCTGGTGTTTTTTCAGCTGTTGGTGCTTATTCATTGAGGAATCCCCTGAAAGACATAACACTAAGCATGTGCTGAAGTTTCATTGATTTGAAAGCTGAAGTCAAATAATTAAATGCTATTTCTGAGTCAAAGTGGCTTTCCTGAACCCACAGTCAGCACAGTGAAGCCGATAAGATCCTGGGTGTTAATCACCTGCATCTCCTGGCTTTTCTCTCTTCCAGCCATCACCAGAGTTCCTGTGGTTTTCCCCGTGACCCTGCCGTGTACTGCAGCATCTCTCCTCTTCACTGTTCTTTTCTGGCCGTTGGCCTTCAGGTGACAGCCTGGCAGCTTTGTGTCCTTCGGTGGCCAGCCAGACTGGGGATCCCCAAATTCAGCGGGTGTTATTTGCAGGCTCCACACCAAAGCTCGAATCCACATGCCAGGGTACAGCCTTTCCTGGGAAAGGGATGGAGCTGATGGTGACCCCTGGGTAGGCGCCATAGCTCCCCAAAAAACACACAGGTATTTTAAATGGTTACGTTTTGGGCAGGTAACTTCTCACGCTGAAATGGGAGGATTGTTTGAAGAACACCCTAGAACATGGGGGGAAAGGAAGGTTTTTTTCTGAATCAGCGTATGCCTGAGATAAGGCAAGAGTATTCTTTTTTATCCCAATTTTTTTTTCAGCAGCTTTTTCAACTGGATCTAGGAGCGGATTTTTTTCCCCATCATCAGCCAGCTACATTTACTGCAAGGCTAACTACAGAGCTTTCTGTTAAAGGAACATTAACACCAATCTCAGCATTGTCACTCTAAGGGACTGCTGTACTCGGGTCATGATGCTTTACAAAAAATTAGAGGTGTGGGAAAGCTCCAGAAACCCTTACCCACAGAAACAGGATTGGTGATGTGGTTAAAACTCTCCGTGAATCCTGTGGGTTTCGTTGCAAACTTTTATGACATTAAGAGAAATTAACAGCTCCTGTGAGGACCTTCATGGGACTGGATGGTGCTGCAGGTCAGAGGGGCAGGGAGGGGTGGGCGCCGTGGGCTAGGGTGACATTTTCATCCCCCCATCCCTCCATCAGAGCAGTGGTGCCTCTCCTGCCCATCACCCTGGGACCTCAGGACCCCCATGAGATCCTCCTTTGTCTCCTTGTCTTCTCTGCCACCCCAGCCCTGAAAACACCCGGGTGAGTAATGTCACTGGTGCTGGTGGTGCCTGTGGTTTTGTGTGTGGGGAGGGAGTGCTGGCCTCTGCTCAGCACAGTGCTGCCAGCCTAGCAGTGCTTTCAAGGTCCCCCTTTCACTCTCGCTTTCTGTTTTCACCCATTGCAGCATTTCTCATCTCTGGGTGCTTTTTTTCTGTTCTTTCTTCCATCCCTTCAATCTTCTGTCTGTGGGTTCAAAAGCTCTCGTGGGTTCAGATGCTGTGGCTCTGACCTGAGGGGCAAGTAGAAAAACTGCTGTGATGGAGAAAGGGGTGGCTGTAGTTTTACTCTCTTCTTGCTAGTTTTGTGTTTGGTGTTTCACCTGGCGGTGGTCTTGCAGCCGGGAAAAAAGATGGAGCAGTGATATTGGTTGACTAGGAGATGCATCAGGGCAATGTTTTTTTGCATTTCTTTTATGTAATATGATTTTCTGAATAGCATTAATGATGGATTCAACCCTTTGCCTAATTCTGAAGGAGTAGGATGGGGAAAGTGTCCGTGCTTTCAGCACTGAGCCAGCTGATGACTCAATACCCGAGAATACTTACTGAGATGCACAGGTCAGAGTCTCGAGTGCCTGGGGATACCCGGAGAGCTGCTGGCATGACTCATGGTTAGAGCGTTCCCCGATGAGAGAGGGAACCGAGCTCCAGTCCCAAGAACACGTATTTGGTAGGAGTTATTCGAGCACCCGTCGCCTCAGGGAATGCTCTGCCCAAGATTTCGCACCGGGGTGAAGCACTTTGCAATGTGCTGTATGGGTGGGAGGGAGCGCATTGCTGGCTCCCCAAGCTCTGGGTCGAGCACTCCCCTGACAGAGAGTTCCTATACAGGGACACATTTAATTTTTTTTTTTATACCTTGGTTAGCATTAAAAAAAAAAAGCAAAAAAGCAGTCTCAGTGAAATGAAGCCCTGACCAAAAGGAGATTATAGCTTCTAGGGCTTTGTGGGAAAAGTGGAAAAGGGACCAGTTATTTCCACTAAAGCAATTATTAGAAGAAAATAATGTCTCTCCATGGACAAACACCAGCTCTTGTGGCATCACAGGGTGGTATTATGTGCACCATGTGCTGGAGGGATGGGCAGGGACATCTTGCTGAGAGCCCTCCATGAGGATCTGCTGCTTCACCACAAGTCAAGGAGCAACTGCTGCACCAGGAGGTTTCCCTGGTTGTGTTTGTCTTCATCTTAGCAGCGATGAGGCTTAGTTCATCACATCCCCGTTAATGAGGGTGCTGAGGCAGAGTAGCACACAGAGCCCTCTCCCCCGACAGCTGGGAGGAGCAGCAGTTGTGGTACCCCACAGCCAGGAGGAGCAGCTCTCCAAAATAAGAAAGAGCAATTTGGAGAGCCATGAGCTATGCTTATACGTATTGGATTTTATTTTTTTCCCTTAGATGCATAATGATTCTTCCCTTAAGGTTGTCTCGTGGGTATTTGAACCTCAGTTATCTTCCACCTAGCCTGGCGCTCGTATGTCACCTCCGATGCACAGCTGGGTAAGCAATACATGCATGCTACAAAGCCCAAACTCTTTGCTCGGAGCAAAGAATTTGCAGCTAACCTGAAGAAGCTGCTGTTCACGTATTTGTGGAGCCCTGAGGACCTTCAGGGCAAGGTCAGTCACCCAAATGTAACTGGGCTCATTGCTCGCTTCGTGCCAGCTGACATCTGGGTCCTCCTGTGCTGGAAGAGGAAGCTGCTGTTTGTAAAGAAACTTGCTGAGCACGTAAGTGTGAGGCAGTCCTGTGTCCCACGGTGGGGTGGCTCTGGGGCTGGGCTCGATGTCACCCTTAGAGGGGAACTGGTGCACTGGGGACAGGGTCACAGCTGAGGTATAGGGCACAGCAGCTCCTGAGGAAGAATAGGGCTTGGTTAGGGAGGAGCAGTGGCAACTGAGTGCTGCACAGCTGGGCAAGGACCAGCAGAAGAGCTGGTTCTGTCAGGTTGGGTATTTTTCTCCTAGGCTAAGGCAGCATTGACTGCTTGGCACGTCCCAGCAGCAGGGCAGCCCCAGCTCGTCAACCAGCTCGTTGTTGCTAGCATGGAGGAGACATAGTATGGACAGGAGAAAATATATGGTAGTGCTACAAATGAGTCTTCAGCTGTCCCCAGGGATCCACCCATGGTTTTGATTAAGAAAAAAAATTACAATTTCATGTTTTGCTTAGAATACAGAAAATTAAATGGGGTGACTTGAAAGCATGTGTGTTGGGCACTGTGAGCTGTGACAGTCAGTCTTGTTTCCCCATGCTGGAGCTGGGTGTTGATTACAAGAAGCAAATTCAAGCCTGAGGAAGAAGAAACCCTGTGTTTACTGCATGGTCAGTGCCCGTGGCACTTCCAGGTGCTGTTCTTCCCTTGGCAAAGGCACCCAGAGCCCAGGGGCTTCATTTTTGCTCATGGCTACTTCCAGCTGCTGGTCATAGAAGGGCTTTAGAGGAGCCCCAAACAATTTCCAAGCGGGCCGAGCTAAGCTGCAGGCTGCTGGGGTAACATTGAACTCAAACGCACCCCAAATACTATTGCACAACCTCTAGTCACATCTTCCAACCCAAAACATCTGCTGCAGGCTCTTGACCTGTGCAAGGACATTGGGGCTTGGTGTTCCTTTTCACTCCAGACCTCATGTTCCGGTTACTCTGGCAAAACTCCCTGAGTGTCCAAAGGGAGTTTTCTGAACTAGTGCCTGTCTGGGGGTGTCAGCCCTACCTCCATGGTGGGCTGAGGTCAACACCTGGGAAAATTCCTCCTCCCACAGCTCTGCACGCAGTTTCACTACTGGGCGGTGGAGTAGTGCTGAGCCAGCTGCCTGGAAACGGCTGCTGCCCACAGGCTGTCAGCTCAGGAGATCCACGCGAAACCCTGCAATTCCCTTTTTTTTTTATACAGCTGTAGCTATTTCACTTCTCTTTTGATGGCGTGTTTCTTCCCCAAACGTGCTGTCATCAGGAAGATGAAGGGTAGGTGGGTACGGTGGTGACCAGCATGGTGGCCAGGCTCTGCTGCTAGTGTTTCGTGGCAGTTGCTCCATTGGCAATAGAGCCAGCATCCTAATATAGCAACAAATAATGAAAGTGTAGTATTTGCAGGGTCTAGTTGGAGGCCCAGAGTCTAGTTGGAGGCCCATAGCTAGCAGTGTTCTCCAGGGGTCAGTATTGGGTCCAGCCTTGTTCAACATGTTCATCAACTACCTGGATGAGGGGACAGAGTGTACCCTCAGCAAGTTTGCTGATGATACAAAACTGGGAGGAGTGGCTGACACCCCACAAGGCTGTGCCACCGTTCAGCGAGACCTGGACAGGCTAGAGAGTTGGGTAGAGAGGAACCTAATGAAGTTCAACAAGTACAAGTGTAGGGTCCTCCACCTGGGGAGGAATAGCCTTGTGCCAGAACAGGTTAAGGACCAACCTGCTGGAAAGCAGCTATGTAGAGGGAGACCTGGGAGTCCTGGTGGACAACAAGTTGACCATGAGCCAGCAATGTGCCTTAGTGGCCAAGGCAAATGGTCTCCTGCAGTGCATTAAAAACACCATAGTCAGCAGGTCAAAGGAGGTTATTTTCCCCCTCTACTCTGCCCTGGTGAGGTCACATTTGGAGTACTGTGTCCAGTTCTGGGCTCCCCAGTTCAAGAAAGACAAGAAACTACTGGAAAGAGTCCAATGGAGAGCTACGAAGATGATCAGGGGACTGGAGCATCTCTCTATGAGGAAAGGTTGAGAGACCTGGGTCTGTTTAGCCTGGAGAAGACTGAGAGTGAATGTCATCAATGCTTATCAATCTCTACAGGTTGGGTGCCAAGAGGATGGGGCCAGACTCTTTTCAGTGGTGCCCAGCAACCGAACAAGGGGCAATGGGCACAAGCTGGAACACAGGAAATTTCATCTCAAAACGAGAAAAAAATGTCTTTACTTTGAGGGTGACAGAGCACTGGAACAGGCTGCCCAGGGAGGTTGTGGAGTCTCCTTCTCTGGAGATACGCAAAACCCGTCTGGTCATGATCCTGTCCAACCCGCTCTAGGTGAACCTGATTTGGCAGGTCAGTTGAACAGGATGATCTCCAGAGGTCCCTTCCAACCCCTACAATTCTGTGATTCTGTAACGTCATGAACTATAAGCAGCTGTGATGGGTCAGAGCAAGCCTTTTGCACTGCTGAGAACTGGGATCATTTATTTTGTACTGATCCTTTTTTCCCCCTCCAGAAGCAAGAGACTTTAGAAAGTAATATTCTACCACTAAGAAGGAGCTGATGATTGATATAAGTGAAGAGGGAAGGTCTAATCCTACCAAGCGACTGAAGGCAGCTGATTTAGCACAAGACTTGGTACTCACTGCCAAAGCACACAGTGGCTTTGCTGCCAGTGGCCCTGCCCAGTGTGCAGAACAAACCTGATCACCTCTGGGGTGGTGGGTGGAGAACGAAGGGTCCCGCATGCGTGGGTTTCGCTTTGCTTTACAATAAGAAGGAAGAGAAACTCCCCGGGAGCTGGCGTAGGCTTCTGAAGGGAAACGAGTGTGGACCACAAGCCCCCCACCCTGATGGCTTTTCCTTGGGGATGCCCTGTGCAAAGCCAAGCCTCCCCTGGGGCTTGGCAAGGATGGATTCGCTTTGAAGGGGTAAAAACCAGTGCCTTCATGCTAATTGCCTTCCCTGGCAGCAGTGCAAAGCAGCAGGGGATGTCCTCAAGTGGGCTGGGAGCAGGGACCTTGCAGGCAGCATACATGGCATTGTGTCCCACCACCCCAACCCTTCTTATCTGAACCCACACATGACTTAATTCTCCTAAGTTTGTAAGTGCCTGGTCTTTAAAGGATGAAATAAGAAAAGGAAAAGGCCATACATATGCTCCGCTGGGGTTTTACACGCCCACAGTCCGTGGTGGTACCCACAGTGAGATGTTGTGCAGCACACCCTGTGCACAGCGAGCACTGCTCCTTCACCGTGAACAGGGCATGGAGGGGTCACAAAAAAAAGGGAGAAAAAAAATAAAAGGGGAACCCAAGCCACAAGGTTTGTTTGGGAGGAAGTGTGTTGCTCATAAAGCGCATCTCTGTTCCCAAGGGCTAATTAAACGTCAGCGGGACGTTACCTCAGACATCAGAATGACTTTTTTTTTCTTTCTCTTTTTTTTTTTTTAATGTAAGATTTCATGCTTATCAAGCATAGGTGAGTTTAGGACCAAGAGATGACTTGAACAATTAAGGGCTGTTATGTGGTGAGACCAGCTGGAGGCAGGCAAGGAAAAGCAAGCAGAATGGCTGAGGAGAGGGGTGATGGAGGGGAGCGTGACGGGGAGAGGACATGGCACAGGTCCTTTCCTGCCCATCTATTCAGGCAGCATGCAAAAAAAAAGATTTAAAAAAAATAGTGTTGTAACAGCTTAAAAAGATGAGCTCCAAACTGTTTCCAAGCTGCACGAAGCTCTGCTCCTGTCCTTTGCCCCAGTTACCGGTAACACACGGCGATGCCTGGATCTCCATGGGGCAAGGACCTGCTGTGGGTGATGTGTGGGTGGTGAGCCCAGCTGTACCCCATAGTTTCGGCACCAGACCTTGGTGATGCAGACTGGGAGTGATGGGCAAAGCCAGCTGGAGGAGACAACATTTAACACAGCTCTGCAGCCTTCTTTTATTTTCCCGCCCCATCATGCTACGAATTATATACGTGTTTGCTGGGGGCTCAATGATCTCTGGGGGCAGCATCACCACAGGCAGCAGCTAACACTGGTGGACATTTGCTTGCCCCTCCAACATAGCCCTGCACTTTCCTTTGGCTTTTTAGTCATTTTAATTTTTTCCTCCAAATGAACACCTTTATTTTTTTCCCCACAATTATTGGCAAGGGGCACCGGGCATGGGGGCTGCTTCAGGCTCCCGATGGTTGGATGCCAAATCCTGGTCCCCGGTAGGAAGCAGCGGCTGTTGTCATAACAGAAGCTGCTTATTACTGTCCCTGCTGAGCTCACCCTCCCCCAAAAGCAACCTTCTGACTGAGAGCCCTTTGGGGAATTCAGCTCCAGGGTTACAGTACTGATACTGGGAGTCCCAAGTGGAACCACGTAAATGCCCCATTCATGGAAGACAAACGTCAAAAAAAGAGAAAGAAAAAAGAAAGAAAGAAAAAAAAAGAAAGAAAGAGAAAAAAAGCAAGGCAGAACAAAACCCCCAAATCCTCCTTAAGGATGGGACTCCCAAAAATCCCATGCAGTGACGAGAAACTATCCCCTGTGGATATACAGAATTAGCTACAGCCAAGTGCAGTTGGTGCATGGAGAGCGCCAGGCTGGACGATGTGCGGAGCTTGTGGAACCTCTGTCCCCATTGCCCTGTGCATATGCAGAGCATGTAGGTGTTTTTGCTGACTGCATCAGGTATTTTTGGTGACTTCTAGTCTTGGGAGGTACTTTTCCCACTGCACACAGTGAGCTGTGGGCAGCAGGCAGAAGGAAAGCCCTGCAAAGTTTGGCATCCTATGTGAGATGGTTTATGTTTGGTGGGGACTAGGGAAGGAGGAACCAAAAACTCACCCAGGAGGATACAGGAGACTCAAAAAGTGGGACCGATACCCAGGAAGAAACAGGTGACAAAATACATATTGCCTGTGACAGGGTGGCAGCAGCAGCTCAGAAACCACACAACACCTTTCTCTTTTAAAAATGTCATTTAATCCATTAATTCCACAGCATTGCCATCATACACACCAGCACGACACCTCGGTACATGGGACACAGAGCCAAGGAGATGCAGTTACCCAGAAACACGCTTTTTCTTAAAAAAAACCCAACCCCCCTAAGAATGTAAGGGGGAAAAACCAGCGGTAGGTGACCGGAATAACTAGTTCTCTTCAGCAAGTTAAAGGCACTTAGCAAGGGAACGAAACGCCAGCCTGACCAGGCTGCCTCACCCCGATGCCCCACAAGCTGGACCCTGCCAGATGCGATGCCAGGGGTGATGGTGGGGGCGGCCATGGGGTTTCCCGGGAGTACCCGGGGGCTTTCTTGCTTTTTTTCTTTTTTTTTTTTTTTTTTAAAGCTGAGAGTAAACTTTTTGTATTTGGGACTTTTGCTGTTCACGCTTTAAATCCAGCAGCAAGCACCTCCTCCCCGACACCTGAACAGCCGCTTCTGATGGAGGCACCAGCCCCGCGCCCCGCTCTGTGGCCTCAGCACATTGCAAACATGGCATTTTAGAGCAGAAATATAAAACCCAGCAGGTCTCCCCACATGCAGGAAACAGCATCAAGCTAACCAAGAGCTACAGCGAAACTAACACCCCCAATATATATATTTTTTTCTGCATAGATTTAAAAAAAAAAAAGAAAAATAAGGAGTTTACATTGTCCCTGGTCTGCAGGTGAGGGCTCTCCAGCCTAACCCATCCCAGCATCTTTCTGCAAAAGCTGGGGGCAGGTATAGCTCCCTGCCTGGGGACACTGCCTGGCAGGGCTGTGGGACATGACCCCCCCATGGGGGGGCTATGGGACAGGGACTCTCCACTGGAAAGCCCCTGGAGCAACTCCTGGGAAAAGAAAACCAGCCCTAAGTTAAACCAACCTCTCCCCACCCCAGCCCCACCAAACCCTGCCGAGGGCTGGTGCTTCCATAACCTGCACTTTCTGCAAAAAGAGGGGGAAAAAATAAGTAATTTTATAAAATACATTCTTGGCGGGGGATGAAATTTTAATGTAGCTCACGCTTTTCTGAAAACACCCTGAATAAGACATTAGCCAGACCCTTTGCTAAGATGGATTTGCCCCCAAGGAAAAAAGAATTAAAATGTAAAAAGCTGGCTCGGGCGAAACGCGTCTGCTGCCGGCTACGGCTGGGCAGCCTTAGGAAGGGGACGGCCGAGCTGTTTCAGCATTAAATCAAATACATGAGGGATGGAGACAGTCCTATTAGTCTCCCAGTGTCCCTCCTCCTGTACACGCAGAGGAGGACACATCCAGCACTCAGCTACTAACGGGGAGCCCAGCCCAAAGGCAGAGAGGTGAGTAATTATCATATATAATACATTTAATATGCTGCTTAGATTTTTAACATAGAATTTTTTTTTTATTTCTGACATTGGTGAGTCATTTAAATATTTAGCCCAGACAATAAAATATAAAAAAACATCTATGGTATGTGCCTGCTGATTCTAACAATAGTCACAATATTAGGGCCCAGTGAATGTTATTATATAAGAATCTCTTAAGTCCATGTTATACATACATTATGAACTTACAAATAAATAACTCTACAAAAATCCTGTCTTCTCTCCATAATTTCATGTGATCGGCAAAAAAAAAAAAAAGGCTCTTTCTGGTGATGACAAATTAGGAATTGCACATTTAGTTCGAGGAATACATTACTGGTGCATCACCAAAGTCAACCACTAGGCAACAAAAAGACGTATCATATGAAACAATTTTTTAAATTTTTATTTTACATATTTATACATAAAACTTTCAAGGTAACTCTCTGAATCCAACCAAATGTTAATAGCACATCTAAAAATGAATGTCAGGTAGTCAACATTCACAAAATGTTGAAAACTGATTAAAATATACATATTACTGAAAGCTACAACTTCACTACGAGGCAGGCATGTATTTTTTTTTTTGACTTGTATAGCACCGTCAAGTACAGTTTCTTTATTTTAAAACTACAGTGAAGAATAAAAAAGTAGTCAATGGTAAAATATCGTTCAACTGAAAATCTCTAAACAAACAAAAATAAAGTTAAACTACCCTCTCTTCTCACCCATGATTTATAATGTTATAAGTACTGTACATTTTTTGTAATAATATTATTAAAATGCCTGATATTTAGTGGCACGAGTAAAAAAATTAAAATAAATTAAGAAGCAGAGGCCAATCACCGGACATAAAGCTTCAGACATGGTCAATGACTAACACTGGTTTTCTCGTGCGCCACCGTGGACATCAGCGCTTGGACACACACAGAAGCAAAATGAAGTCTTGCTCGAGCTCTGCTCCCGGAGCTCCGGGGTTCATTTTGCCGGCATCTTCTCTGCCATGTGCTTCTGCTGACTTTCAGCGTGTCTGGGGGAAGGAGAGAAGCCACGTCAGTCACTGGGCCGAGGGGAGGAGGAAACCCAAACCACAGGCAGGGCTGTGCTCCAAGCCGGTGTCCACGCCGTTCTGGCAGCAAACCAAAAATCACATTTCCCCGAGGAAGAAACAAGCACCGGGCAAGAGACGTGTGGTTTCTGCCCGGGCTCCTTCCCGGCAGGAAGGAAAGGTGAAAGGGAGAGGAAATCCTTCTCTGGGGTGGTTTTGGGTCCAGAGACCAAACCGTCATGTCCTCCCCTCCGGCAGGGATGGCCCTGAACAACGCCGGGATGGGGACAGTCGGTGCCCCCCATCATGCACCAAAGCCCCCACCATCCTGACCAGCTTCCAAACAAATTTCATTTACTGAACAGCCATCAGTTGCATTTAGGAAGCAAAGCATTTCCTGAAGCACAGAAGGACAAACAGATGTATGGTGGCACTGGCATTTGTCTACTGAGCCAGCTCTACCCCCATCCCAAATCCCCTCCTTTTTCATCACTTGCTCTTCCTTAAGGGAAGCAGAGACGATGTCTCGCAAAACCCAGAAGTGACAACCCACCTGCTTGTCCCTGGGGCCACCATCCCGTGGGCAACAAAAGAACTGCTCCCCAAATCCCTCATGGCCAACCCAGCTGGTGGAAACTTTTTCCAGACAGAGAACCATCAAATCTCACCAGCTGCTATGAAGCACCACGATGTTTTATAATAGCAACAAATTGAGGCTGCATTTTCTGCAAGCTTAACGCTTTGGTTCTGAACCCCCAGTCCTCATGCTCTGACAATAACCAGCATCACCTCTTTTGGCTTTCAATACTTCTTAGTGTTTCTGCAGGGCATCACTAAGTATCTCAAAGGAAAATGTGTCTTAAGCCTTGCTGCTCAGGAGATGGGAGTCCTTTAGGAAACCTGCCTATGTTTTGCAAGGATTTTCATTTTATTGGTTATTGAACATTAATATTTAAGAGACTCAGAAATTCTCCCGTCAGTCAAGTCCTTCTGACGGCAGAGGCAGACCTGCTGCTGCTCACCCCAGTGAGAGGGGTGGGGGACATGGGGAGCTGCTGGGATTTTCCCTGGAAGCACTGGGGGTTTGCGGCATCGCTCCTTCCCAGGCTCTTTGCAGGTTTTGGAAAGGGAAACACCAAATCAAGAGCACGTGTTTGGGGAGCTCTTGAAAGATGCTGACAGTCTCCAGAACCCAATACCTTGATTTCTCATTTTGGAGGAGAGAGCAGCGTCCTGCTCAGCCCTTACCTTTGATGGTGAAAGCTTTAGAACTGAAATTCTGCTAAAATAAAACCCCTATGCGCTGCTGACAGTGAGCTGGGACCTGCGAGGAGAGAGAAATACCCCGAGGAGCCTCCTTCACCTGGTCAGGTCCTCGATGTCCACCAGCATGGCGTCCTGCTCTGTGTGCAGCTCGTCCCGGATGAGCAGCAGCTGCACCAGCTCCTCGTTCAAGCCTGGTGCCGGGGAGAAAGAGGGTGAGTTTGTGATGTCCTGGGGAACCCTGTACCTCATCCTTCCCCACTGCATCACACATAAGCTGGTGCGAAGAACCAGAAGGGACCTCCCCAAAGGATGCATATTTTCTAGAACAAACTGTAAGCCCCTTGCTGCTGCATGCCAGCAGTTCCTCTCTTGAAATAGCTTAATGCTGCAGCAAAAATAAAGATGAATTTCTCAGGGCTCGGAGTCCCGCTCGTTCAGCTTTTGCTCAGTTGTGGGCAATAACCCTGAGCAAGAAACAGGCTGCAGAAAGCGGCCGAGCTCCTCGCCCGGGCAGCCTCAGGTTTAGCTTCGTAATTCCCTGTGGCAATGCTGCCCACCCGCCCTGCCCTGGGGTGACTGGCCAAGCCGGCCCCTCTGCTCCAGAGGGATGTTCGTGACATTGGATTCTTGCTTGGATTGGATTGGGGTTGTGTCAAAGAGCAGGGAAGAAGAAGAAAACAAAAAGGACCATGTGAAAAGTTAACCTGCTGGCCTGGGCTTCCCTGAAGGCTCTACCTGCCCATCACTCACTGCCAGAGCTGCTGTTTAGACTGCTTAAATATGCTCTTCTTCAGTTAACGCCTCTTCAGTTTGTGACACGAGCTCAGTGTTAACAACATTAACACTCATGCTCCCATATTTGCTTAATTAACAAGCAGTGGTGGGTTTTTTTTTTTGCCTTTGCAGCACAAAATAACAAATCAGAACTCAACAGGGCAGCTCTGCGTCCTCAGCAGGGCTGCTTCCAGAAGGGACGCCAGTTAACCAACATGGGTAGGGAAGGAGAAGCACAGCAGCCCCCAACCAACCTTCTTTTGACCTACAGGCACCAGAGAAGTCTACCTTAAAACGGTCAATTAATTAATTAATTAATTGGAAGATGGAGATCCCTTGAGGGAAGAAAACCCTGGATCTTTTGGAGAGAGCAAAGGTGAGGCGGTGAGGTATGCCCTGTGGGCAAACGCAAGGACCCATGAAATGTGTTAAGGGGCTGTAGCCAGCACAGCATCATATTAACCAGGAAGTGGATTTACTCTGGGATGTTTGCTAAACTGGAAGGTTTCTCCACTTATGGATGCTTTTGATGCTGTGGCAAAGCATCACACAAAGATGCAGCCATAAAGCCACGAATGGCAGGTGGTTCCAGGACAGGCAGACTTCCCAAGACTATTTTTATCCAACCAGGGTTTGAGTTACAAGTAGGGCATTACGTGCTGGCACAATGGTACAACCCTCCTCTCTTACAGAGCCAAGCGAGCGCTTCAGCAGAAACTGAAAAAAGGAAAGAAAAAGGCGGAAAGAGCCAAATCTGGAGAGAACTCCATCTCCAGCTTCTGTGATGTGCCTCTTCCATATATTCGTGTTATTATACATTTATCAATAATTCTGCATGTATCCTGGAGAACCGTTCTTAATTAAATAGGACATACCAAAGAATAATTAAACAAGTATCACTTACTTTCTATCTGTGAGTGGAGATCATTGACTATCACTTGTAGCTGCCCAATAGTCATATCTCTTAGATCAGTGGGTTTTAAACTTCTCTTCATCAGGCATTCACTTATATGAGGCATATGTGGCAGCTGAAAAGAAATGTTCAATTTTGTACTGTTTTCTTCAATTTACTTGTATTCCTGAACTGTTTGCATTGCAGATGTCCCCCTCTCACAAGCCTGCATCAAGGAGTGCACTGAGAGTACCAAAACGAGCTGAAACAGCTACACAATGTTTGACCTAGGTCTTCAGCTGTACCAGCATCAGTGGTGGAACGACTCAAGGGGAGTCAAGGTCTATGGCGAGCAGCATTGTACCAAGGCAGGAGTGCTCCAGCTCGGGATGAGATGGGGTGGGATGGGATGGGCTGAGCACCTTAGAGGGTGAACAGCATCACGCCAGCCTCAAGGCAGTAACAACCTTCACACTTCATCATCTCATTCCCTGCATCCCGTAATGTCCCAATGAGACAACCCATGTCAACCCTTCAACTCCTGACTGACAGTCCCCATCTCCACTGCTCCTCTGCACGTCTACAAGCACCGTGAGAAAGGGCTGCCAGTTGTATGTGTCTTGACAAGCAAAAGCAAATAGCAAAAGGACTGGCATTGCCCCCGCCAAAGCTGTCCCATGGCCCCCACTTACAAGATCCGCTACCGGCGATTTCTTCCTGTTTTGCTTTTCCACCTCGACCTGCATTTTGGCCATGGGCTTTGCCATAGCCAAGGCCATTTTGGCTTCAGCTTGGAGTTTCTTTTGCCTGGTGAGGAAGTCCATATCATCGAGGGATTCCGACTCTTCCTCCGTCGTGTCTCTGTCGGAGTAGGACGAGCTCTGCTTGCTCTAGGGAAGCAGAAACGCAGCCATTACCGCCCCGTCACCCCAACCGTGCCACAGCAAAGAAGTTTGCTGTAAGCCTAACATATTTTTGTACACTTACAAGTGGTATCATTTCTACAGAAGAGGCGAAAAGCACAGATCTTTTTTTTACCTTAATCCACAAGACTATCTTTAAAAATCAGAGTAATTCCCAGATAGGCCCCCTTGACTATTAATAGCAACTTGAGCTCTTCAAATGGAAACAGAGCCAACCAGACCAATAGGTGTTGAAGGAACAGACTGGTTAAGCTGAAGAAAAACATCTGGGGCCGCAGTGTTATATTCACAAAGGAAAAGAAAGGAGAGGAAAGCTGGTAGGAGCTGATAGTGCGTCATATCCACTGCTGCCCTGATAATTATTGGAGCCAAAAAGAAAGGGAGGAAGGAAGGAAGGAAGGAAGGAAAGAGGAACACCTTCATGTGAAGGCATCTGCTCTACAGCAGCTCTTTGCAAACCAGGGGGAATTTTCTATCTGCCCCTCCGCATCTTCCATTTCTTTTATTGATGGATAAAGATGCTGCTCTGGGGTTTAGTGTTGATGTTTTAATAGGATCAGCTCTTTATCAGCTTCATTATGGATGGCCTCATGGTTTCCATGCTCCAGAGCCTCTGTGGGATGGGTTCTTGGACCTACCATGGGCGACAACGGCGTGTCCAGGCTGGTTTCTGTCTTGCTGTCATCGGCATCGCTGTCCTTGTCACTGCCGCTGTCGTTCACAAAGCAAATCTGCAGGTTCATCCCACTTTGTAATCTGTGGGGGCAAAGGGAGAGGTGACACCGTGGCCCCCTTGTGCCAGCTGTCCCCAACGCACCCATGGGCTGTGTGGGCAAGATGCTGGAGGGCTGTCAAGCAGCGAGTTGTTCACCTTTCGAAAGGATGCTGTTGTCCTGATATGTATTGGCCTCAGGAAAATATAAACTTTTTCAGTTTTTTTCCAAGAAGATGGTTGTGCCCCAGCCAAAAGCCAAGACCGCCAGCCCGCGGTGGCAAGGCACGGGCAAGCTCTTGCTGCTGCCCAGTGCTGCCATTTCTGAGTGGCAGTTAAACGTGGGACCGGAAACTCAGTGGCCGGGTGATGATAATGCTTCTACCACCATCTATTGATGAACTTCAGAATTGCTGAGATACTGCAGAGCTTTTGTCATCACGGGTGGCTATCTTATTACATTAGATAAAATATTATATAAAAAGTATATATAAAATATATCGAATATGAAAAATTGTATTATATACAAGACTACATATTTATATATAAATATATAAATAATATTAAAAATATATTGTTGTATTATATAAAGTAACATGTTAATGACTGAAACTATTCAGAAGGTTAATAACATTGTTTGTGGCCAAGAGGCACTACTGTACGGCAAGAGATGGTTACTGTGTTTTCTGGACTCTCCACACCATCACCCAATTTGGACAGGTTAGAGACCACCAAAATTCATCTTCCCAGAATGATTTTCTCTGCAGTGGCTCAGGACAGGGGTGTCCCAGAACAGGCTGAGAGAGGGAAAAGCACTTCTCCAGCTGAGAGCATCCTGGCTTTGGCTCAAACAACAGTTATCTCCCAAAGCCACTGCTGAGCAGGTCATCAGCCAGGTAACACATGTTTTATGGGTGCTGGCTGATGCCCACGGAAGAGTGTGGCACACCAAGCTCCAGATAGACCCCATGGCTCCATCTGCTCAGATCAGCTTCCAAGAGCAAACAAGGGAATGGATTTTTTCAACAAAAGGTTGTCTGTGAAAGCCCTCACTGATGCTTACATTGGGGAGCAGCTCTGCAGCCACCAGTTGAGCCTGGGCTTTCCAGGATTCACACACCTGACACCAGCGTCAGGCCCATTTGCCTCCTACAAATTCTGCTCTCCTTGTGTATCTTCCAAATTCATTAAAAATCAACCTCAGAAACTAGAGATTTCTGGGGTCACCTCAGCCTTCTTGGTGCACCCTACCCCATCACTACCTGCTGAAGAAGGGGCAAGCCCCCATACAGGTTCTGCTGCCTGTTATTCCTCATTCCCAATGCGGGGGCCTGTATTGGTACTTCCAGACAGCAAACTCTGATTTTCCATTTATTTTTGTGGAATTTCTTATTCACTATTACCATAAAATAGATAGCATTAACAATTGAAATTTTTCACGCTGAGGGTGGTGAGACACTGGACCCAGTTGCCCAGTGAGATGGTAGATGCCCCATTTCTGGAAACATTCAAGGTCAGGTTGGATGGGGCTTTGAGCAACCTGATCTAGTTGAAGATGTCCCCACTCATAGCAGGGGGGTGGGACTAGATGGCCTTTGAAGGTCCCTTCCAACCTAAACCATTCTATGATTGTATTCTGTAATTCTGCATAAGCTGTTAACCCGTGGTGGACAGATGCAGGTACCCAGGCCGAGGAGCAGGATGCACCCTTGGCTCAGCTTCAAATGGCATCATGCAGAAAGGGCAGGGCAAGTGCAAAACATCGGCTTGCGACTCACACGCCTTTCGAGAGCATGACCCCAACACCTGAAACCCAGCAGTTCATGCTCTTTAATTTCATATGCAAGCACAGTTTCCAATGACAGCAACGGTCCTGCAAAGGTTCCTGTTGGTCCTGTAACAGGCAGCGTGCAATACTAATGCTTTGCCTGGACTAAAAATATTAACGAAATGCCAAAGCGTTCAGGTACAGCTGGTAATTTCTCGTGGCACAGCTGCCAAACCCTGCCATGCAGCGTTAATTAGACCCGTGCTATAATTACAAGATAGCAGCCCCTGGTTTAGCTGTAACTACACAGAGCAAAACTGTTTTCCCTTTCAAATGACTTGCAGTTCAATTTAATTTCACAATTGTACCTCTCTGGCGTAATAACAGTATTCCTCCTGGTTTTATGCCTTTTTAAGACTTTTTTTCTTCCCCCACACCATGGCAACAGGTAGATCTTCACTCCCAATGTGGGAGGCGTTCAATGTTTTCCAAGTGCCATGGGTTACTCCTCGGCAGCTGAATATAAACAAGCCTTTCTGGAGTATTTTTGATGTAGAGATTTTAAAAATCAGAGTAAGTGAGGTAGCCATGCTAAGTGATGTGCCAGCCCTGGGGATGAAGCTGTGTCCAGTGAGCAGAGCCTGTGCAGAGGATGTGGGGAGAAGGCAGGGAGCCACATTAAAGCTCATTTTTTCCATTCTCTGGTGCTTTCTGTGCGTGAGATTAATTGCTCTCCACTGCCCTGCTGTCACCAGGGCTAGCTATCAGCATCAGATCTGTTTCCATCGGGCTGCCACCTCCCCAGCCACCAAAGGAAGATGCGCTTTCACAAACGCATGGTTTTTCACCAACTGCCACCACACTGCCCGACCCAGGACTGGTGGGATCATTCTCGATCCCTGCCCTGCTTCAGACACGGCTGTCTGGCATTAAACCAGGCATTCAGACATTAAAATCCTCAGTATTTGGCAACTCAACATAAAGAAGTCCTTGGGGGAAAAAAAAAAATTCAACTATTTTCCTGACAATAACTCCAGTTGTGCATTTGTGATACTTCTACCACTGTTCTTGGCCTGCACGAGTCAAAGGCAATGTTCAGTTCAGGGCAGAGATCCTAAATGAAAACCAAAAGGAAACCTATCTCAGGAAAATTTAGCTCATTTGCTTTATCCTCTGAGCCTCCAAATTTCTCTTCTATACAATTTTAACTAATGTTTTAGCATATTACTTACATAACTGACAACTATTGAATTTGGAGCATGAGACACTGTTCTAAAACAAGAAAAATTCAAAAATACGGTTGCAAGCAAAAACTGAGGGATCCTCTGAAGGGCAGGCCTCAGGATGTCCCATTGGAGGCATCTTTTCAGCCTCCAAAGAGGTTCTGGGCTGCGAGGCCGCCTGGCTTACCGGGAGGAGAGGCTTGGCTTGCCGCTCTTGCTGCAGCTGGTGTAAAGTCCCGGGCCATCGTCGAAGAAACTGCCCAAAGCCAACTTCTGCCTGATGGATTCCCGCTCATTCTTCTGGGCCTGAAAGGGAAGGGCAACAAGAAAGGATGAAGCCGCCGGTCATGCCAGTGCACAGAAAGGAGAGTTGTCCCACCGGCCCCGCTGCCACGCTGATGATGCCCAGCATCCCCCAAGCTGTCTCCAATGCTTGGGTGGGCCACGTAGCCCATCCCAGCAGAGAAGCTCATCTACACCTCTCTCTCCACAGATCAATAGATATATATCTATATACACACATCTAATGTATACATCTGATACGTACCTAATACATATATATATAAGCCCCTGAGGCCACGCTTGCACCATTAGCATCTTCCACTTGCCTGAGCAGCCTCCAAAACCCCACAATCCTTCTTCTGCCAACATGCTTAGGGATGTCTTTTTAACCATTGCCGTCAAATTATCCAGTTTAAAAAATGTATTTTTATATATATATATACTGAATAAGGGCAAGCTACAAAGTGATTTGAAATTAACCGCCGATCAATGATTATGGAGATGACTGTGTAATCAATGTGTAATAAATGACAATCACAGATCTAGATTCAAATTTAGTACCAGTACTATCCCCGTGTCTGTCACCAATGGATTATGTGCCAACACTGACAACAAATTCATACAAGGTGGCAAGTTATTGATAGAAGGAACATTCTGAAGCCCTCAAACATTTCATTTTAAAATAACACGTAATACTCAATCAAGAATACACAACAAAAGAAAGCACGACAAGCACGTGCAGGCAAGCACGGCCTGCCTCCACGGTGTTAACGAATAGAAGTGGTGCTTCCCATATTTCACCTAAGTCAAAATAAAGCACCTTTTTTGATACAAGGAAGTGAAATATAACAAAATGCAAATTATTAACTTAAATTAGCTAACAATTTAATTCCAACTCCAGTGCTGACTACATACATTACATTATCACACTGCCCATTATATTGTCAATCCCTTGCCAAAATACACACTTCATTGGTAACCTAATGCCTTTTATTTAAAATATTAAAAATAACCCCCATGGCATCAAGTGATATTGAGGTTTTGGGTTCAGCTCCTGAAGTTCTACCCAGATCACCCAGCTATGCTTTTCTACTTTGTTTTTTCAGGTTTCAATAATCGATGCCTCAATCACATGGAGGCTAAAGTTAGCTTTAGAAGAAAAAATAGCCAGCCCTGCTGGTGAAGGCAGCATGGCGGAAAAAAATGAGTGAGAAATATTTTTTTTGTGGTCTGAAAGCAGAGACAGGGCTGCCCATGCAGGTTCCTTGTTGTGCCCATCTCATGATGCATGGGAGCGTCTTCCCCGTGAGTGCCAGCCGCATCCCTCAGTGCATCAATATTTCATGGAGTCAGGGATACTCAGCCTCCTTGTTTCAGATGATCGTCTCCCACATCTTCTCATCTAGTTCTGATTTTCCTTGTGTTCTGACAGAAATGAGGAGCCCAAAGCACATCTCCACCTCCTTCTGCCCAGCCAGGACAGCATGTCCCAGCCAGCCAGGAGGGTTCCCTCCCTCAGCAGCACACCTGCCTACTCTGTGTGTGCTGAAAACTACTCTTTGCATTAAAATACACATAAATACAGGCACACTTCCACGTATTTACCCCTTTCAAATGGGGCTGTTTCTCCAGATCTTTTGAAATTTTGCTCCATTTCCTACCGAGACGCAATTGCTCCCAGTTTGACATCTGTACATTTAATCAATGTGCAATTTGTTTTCTCCACCAGGTCATTACTGAGGATACTAAATAACAGCGCTCCCAGCACTGAGCTCAGAATATCCCATTTTACAAACCAGACACAGGCTAATGACCATAAAGAAATCAAGAGTCATATTTGTTATTATAAAATAGGGAACAGTTACTAAGAAATAGAATATACCTAAGGGAACTGGACTTTAGGCTGTAGATAGATTACCCAACAGCTGCAGTATACATCCTGAGCTGGGTATTGAAAACTATAAATTGAGAAAGAAAATTGCAAGTGGTTTTTTGATTATCAAATATACTTACTTGGTATATAAAAAATAATGGATCAAATACTCAAAATGCAAAGGTACTAGCAAGAAAAACATAAACCCTTGTTATTTAAATGTGTATTTTGGCACTGGATCAAAAAATGTATGTATTTCAGGGCTCTGTAGAGCTGAAGTCTGGTTCAGACAATTATTTTAAACAAAAGGCTGCTTTTTGTTTTTAAGGCAAAACAGTTTTGGGCGGATGTTTTCCTTCTTACTGTTGACCTTTCAATTCGGAAGGTCAGAAGCTACCTTTGTTTAAGTACACAAATAAAAACACAATGTCGGGGTAAGGCTGTGACTGCCTACACGTCAAACGCTTTACCCAACTCTTCCAGTAAAGGCAAATTGCCAGGAGAGGTTCAGCCTTTCCCCACAGCACACCATTTCCCACCCCCATAGCCTGCTGTAATTACTGCTGTTTATAAATCTATCACAATCACCTCGCTGGTGTTTGCAGATTATACACAACCGTTTGTGCTCTTCACTACCCGCCTCTGACACGTCCCATCCCCGACACCAAAAAAACCTACATTTTTGATCGAGAGATGGAATTTATCCAATATATGCCTTCTTCCCGCACAACCCCATGCCTGGGGGCACACAGAGGTACCGCTGATGCCAGAGGCCATCCCCAACCGACCCAACGTTGGATGGAGGATGGATGCTCATGGTAGTGGGCACAAAATTTCTGCAGTTTTCTAGGAAACCAAACAAAGTCTGTACTGTGTTATTTACGTCACTTAAGAAGTAGTAGCTGGACTGCTCTTTTTACCACGTATGCTCCATGCTATTTAGCATACAGGCACCTGTACTAGCAGATTTTATGCCTTACAGACATCACCTGAAACAGCACATAAAATTGCTTATGGAAGATTTATTCGGCGTTGAGGTGTAGCAGTGATTTGCCAGGTTCCTCAGCATGCTCTGAGAACCCCCCCACCTTGGGTAGAGCAGCCAGCTAATAACAGAGCTAATAACTCCTAATAACTTCTTGAGTTCTACTCTTGGGGACCAAACCTGGACTGAATACCGGGCGTGCTTTGCTAAGGTGCTGCCTGTTTGGAGAGGGAAGAGGCTAATTACACAGTGAATTACAGATTAACGGGTGCCAGCAACACTTCAGCAGGACCCTGTGCCAGCCAGGCAGTGCCGCTGCGATGCAAGGGGTTAAAACACAGTGAGGCCAGTGGAGGCTGGATGCTGGAGCCATCCACCGGCACTAAACAGGGTGCACAGCCCGGGACACCGCCAGGCTACGAGGCTATTTTTGCCAAGGTCTGTCATTACCAGCTACAGACAATTACTATATTTAAAGTTCCAGACCCATAGGCAGCGCCTTACTTTATCTTTGTAAAGTACAAGGGCTATTCTTGGATTTACAAACAGAAATTGTAACCACAGAGCGTTTGTTTTTATCTCCTTTTTTCTTCATGGCAGATTTGCTGGTAAATGCAAAACCAAGTCAAACTTGCGTACCTTAAGCCACGCGGCAAATTGCCTTAAAACCCAGGGGTCTTGAGGCAGGAGAATGCATTTGGAAACAGATCTCTTTCCATTTTCTTTACCATAAAGTGACATGGAAACGCAGAGGGAGGAAGGTTTGCTGCCCCACACCGGTGCATTAAACACTACTGAGTGCTTCCCTGCCCCGGCACCTGAAACCCAGCGCCCTGGGAGGGTGTTGGGCAGCGTTTCAGCCGGTCCCCTCCTGCCAAGAGGGTGACTGTTGGCAGACAAAAGGCTCCTTTTTGTCCCTTACCTTTTTATAACTCCCCTCCCCGGCCGGTGCGGCTGCTTTCCTGATGACGTCACCCATGCCATCACCCTCCCGACTCATCTCCTTCGCTCCCGGGTCCTCACGTGGCCGGTGAAAAGCTCCCGCCGGGGCATCTCAGTCCTTCCTCCGCTCTTCAATCGGCACCATGGGATCAAGCGCTCGTCCCCGGAGCCAAAACCTGCGGCAGCCCACTGTCCCCTGCCCGGGATGCCTCCCTGGCCTCTCTCGCCTCCCGCCCGCTCCGGAGCACCTTGCTTTTCCCTAATAAAGTCAATGGCAGCGCCGGAGCCTCGGCCAGCTGATGAGAGGGAGGCGAGGGCTGTGCTGGCCAGGGAAGCCGCGTCCTCCTCCAGCCACTGCCAGCGCCGGATAAAAATAGCCCCGAGCCCTCACCGGCTACACAAGGGCAGGAAAAAACCCGGTGTCTGATGTCAAAATCCAAGCCTGGCAGCCAGAG
>KZ506216.1:49767-69953 GCA_002844005.1 Limosa lapponica baueri
GTCCCCCCCTCCTTCCCCCATCTACCGGAACGGGGCCGCTCCGCAGCTGAACCGGCCCCGGCGCGGTGAGGGATCGCGGGGATGGATCGCGGCTCCGAGGAACGGAGCAGCCCGCATCGCCTCCCCGCAACGCTGCGAGACCCCGAGCCGCGAAATAAAGAGCTGAAAGATACCTTTCTTTTACTCTCTGCCGCAGAAACATAGCGCAGTCTTGACCGGCAAAGGCTCTGCCCTACATTTCCAGCTAATTATACCTCCACGCTGCAGCGAGGGGGAACGTGGAGCCCTCTGCCATAGCACCCTCTTGGCCTGGGCTCCGACTTCAGGTACAACCTGGTTTTGGGCAGAGGGGCTGGGTCTCGTCCCAACACCCTTCTCCCACCACTCTAACCCTTCTCTAGCCAAATTTCTCCAAAGAAAAGGCCTGTGAAGATCAGGCAAACACCTAGCACTGGCTCTGCAGAGACTTTCTGCAGGTTGATGGCTCGGTGGGCTCAGACAGAGCTTGCAGCCCGGGGACAGTGAAGGTGAAGTGTCCCAGGGCTGGGAAGCCCCTCTGCAGGACCCCCATCATTACACACCCAGCAGGAGTTCACTGCCATTTGCAGAATACTCCTTTGCCACCCCAAAATAGCATCGTGAGATTATCAAATTTTCACCCGTTTGCAAGCTCAGGCTGGAGGCAACCGAATGGAGGGAAAGGAATCCTAATTTTGCTTTCTATTTTAAAAGTCCTTAATAGGAGAGACTGGAAAGAACGGTGGGACAAGGGGATAGCTTATAAGTCTCTGCATTTGCAACCTGCTGAGCACTGGGTTCTCAGTTACCTCAAGTTAGCTCAGTTTGACTTCACCACTCATTTTCCAGGGGGTAATACGTACCCCAGTAGCCTCATTCGCAAGAGTTTGGGCTCTGGCCACACCTGGGTGTGAGGACGCAGCAAGACTCAATGTTCGTGCCCTATTTTCGGCTGGACATGGCCCATCCAAGGGGCACCAAAACACCCAGAGAGCGATGGCGATGCCGCGGGCTGGGCTTGCACCACACACTGGGCGCTCTTACCCAGGCAGGCAATAGTGCTTTGGCTCACAACTAAAAGAAACTCCATGCCTCGCCTTCCTTCGTTCATCAAATAGCGCTTTATTCTGCTCCTTGTCGCAGCCAGCTGTGGCTGTGTTCAGAAATGCACATGACTCTGAAACGCAGAAACACTTGTGCACAGGGCGTCTCAGATTTGATTCCCCACACCAGATGTGCCTCTAGAAAAAAAAGGCCTTTGTAGGATCAGCACTCTGCCCAAGCTTTTCCAGCTTCTCATCCCCACAAACAGGCCGGAGCAGCCGTGGGTGGGTGACGAGTCCCCCGAGTTCCTGTGCAGCTGGAGAGAAACCCCCAGATCCACCTCAGCTCCAGCCCTCCTCCCTGATGCCCTCTCCCTTGCAGGAGTAGTGTTATAAAAAAAAAATAAATAGAGCTGTCATTTAAAAAGAAAAAATATATTCTGCATAAGTTTTAAAGAGAGGATGAAGTCATGCCTGCTTTTTACTGGATCTGCGAAGAGTCCCATTCAACTAGGCAGCTACTTCCAAACATTAAAATAAAAAAATCCCCACTTTTCAATATACTGCATAAATCTTTGCAAAATCATCTGTGGCACGCTAAAAGGAGCTCCACATATTACATAATTTCTAATGCCATTTATTACGCGCATCACAAGGAAAACTCCTGAAATTACCCCCCCACTTCCCACGTGCGGGTCTATCTATAACGGCGGTGACTCAGAGCCGCTCCGTGCGCAGCAGATCCCCAGCGGGAACTGCACCAACCTCCCAGCACCCAGGTCTGGTGTGTCACAGGGCAAAGCCCCCCCAGGCTATTTAACAGCTTATTACTTTTGCAAAAGTCGGTTTGGCGTGTCACCTGCTGCAGAAAAGCCACCCATTTGCAGCGAGGCTCTTGCCCTCCAGGGCAGGGAGCCCCGCACGAGCCTGTGATGCAGCCGGAAAGGGCCAGGCATCGTCCTCAACCTCTGGATGTGCTCCCCTGTTCTGTATCCGTTCGCGATTACCCGTTCAGAAACGAGGCAGGCAGGCAGGTAATAATTAAAGCAATGAATGATTAAATTGAGTGAAAGGCTTCTGGCAGTCTTCCAGGTGGGTCAATGGGAAACGATGCTCCTGGATGAAGGCAGTGAGCAAGCGCTGCTGCTCGCCGCAGAGGCACAACCCAGTGGGAAGCCCCAGGAAAACCCCGGGGACCCCCAACAGCCCCTCTCAGCTGGGAAGAGAAACCTGGGGGGTACCTGCACTGCTCCCTTAGGGCATCTCACACTATTTATGAGATGATCTAGACAAGTTTTCTTTAATCTTTTCCCAAAACCATCTGCAAACTAGAAATGAAAGCGTTCAGAAAGCGCTGAAGAACATCTCCAGGGGGTCAGACACCAAGCTTGGGACACCTGCACGAAACACTTTCCTTCAAGCCCCCCTTCCAGGTCTCCTCCAGAGGGTGTGGGAAGATGCTGCTTAGGGGCAGGGTCAGTCTTGGCTGAGCAGCCCCCCAGCCTGGACCTGTGCTGTGGTTAAGGTGGGATACCAGGAATGGACCAGGCCTGATGCCCTGAACGCTTGCAGGGCTTTAGGGGTGAGGACACAAGAAATTCAATCCCACAGTGCAGGCAGCACCATCCCTCCACTTACCCCCCGCAGAGAAAGAAGATGCAGCTTTACCAGACGCACTCAAATTCTTGTAGTGAAACAACAGGATTTCATTAATTATCCATCTACAGGAGGAGCAAACACCTGGTATCCCCAATGCTGGGGGAAAATACATAGTTTCTGATTCTGTGCATATCTTTTAGGTTTGGGAGGGGACCCCTGGCCAGGTCCCAGAGCACGTGCCAATCCCTGGTCCTCTCCACCAGCCGCATTCTCAGCAGAAGGTGGCAAACACAGGCAGTGCCATTCCTCCAGACAGGCTGGCCCTGCCTGCCCCACCACAGCCCTTGGTGCTTTCCCTGGCTGCTGCGCCTCTGCCCCAGACCCAAGGAAATCATTAACAGGAGAGAGGGGATATCAGCCGAGGTTATCAAGTCTCTCATCATCATTCCTACTCAGGGAAAACACTCCTTAAAAAAAAGATTAAGCTGTGCAGTAGAGCCAAACCCTCCCGTTCACACCGCCTGGGAGCGGAGGGCAGCTGAGTAGAGCACGTTCTTGCTGCCGTGGGAGGGAAGGGAAGGAGCCCGGACGTATTACTCACATGGAAGCCACAGACAGCCCTTTTCCTGACGTGTTTGTCATTTCTCACTGTGCCACAGATTTATTTTTACATACACATGTCCGGTGCTGTGTGCCTGAACCTCACCAGCTGCAAGGACTCACACAGCCCTTCAGCCCCCAAACTACGCAAGGGGAAAGGCAGCATTCCTTCAACAAGGCAGGCTAGCGTTGGGTTTCCTTATCTCCGGTGAAAACACCAGAAACATTTTCCTGCCCACAGTCATTCCCTCAAGGGGCCTTAGCAGGTGAAGCTGGGAAAGTTTATTTTTCAGGTTGGTATTGGCCAACCCATTTGTTTGGTCCAAAAAGCTAGTCTAAATTAATACGCTTTTTTCTTCAAATCTCAAAATAAACACGTATCTGGACCAAGTAATATGCTTTTTCTTCAAATCTCAAAATAAACATATAGCTGGGTCATGTACCAGGCAGAAATGAGGTAGAAGATGAACACTGCATCAGTTGGGCACAGCAGAGGGAGAGGCAAGGAGCCTACCCTGAGCGAGCCCCACCAGCCTCTCCAGGATGCTCCTGCCGACCCCAAGCCCATGGGCTTGCCCAAGCACAGCAAGCTTGCAGTGAACCAGGAATTATATACGGCATCACGGGATTTCAGCTTCAGTTGCTGATGATTTACTAGGAGTGATGGATTTAGCTCCTCTTTAAGCCATCTAAAGCTTTTCCAGGGTTTAAATCTAGCAAGAAAAAAAAGGAAAAAGATTATTTTTTTTAATCAGTTAATACTAGACATCTGCTTGGAAAGGGGAATATTTGTTTGGATTACACACATATATAATGCTTTAGACTATTACTTTTTTCTTTAAGGAGGATGATGCTGAGGTGTTTTCCATCATTTTGGATATGTAACTCTTCTCTACAAGGGGATAAACCTCTGACAATTTAAGAATCCAAACAGTGACCTTCCCTCTTCCATGCTCCTTTTACTTCCACAGAGGTTTCTGGAGTCCTTTACAAGGCAGCAGCATTACAAACCCCTTCTGAAGCACGGGAGTACCAACTGATCAATTTTTAGGACAAAAACTTGTGCGCTAAAATGTTGAAATAAAACTTCTTGTTCCTTTGAGGACCAAATATGACATTATCAGGGAAAAACCCCACTCTATAGTGAGTTACTATTAGTTTGGAACTCGTATGTGACTGGGGATTAAGGAGCACCAGGAAAGGTATCCATGACATTTTTATTTTGATGCAGAAGTGCACATCTTGCACTTTTAACAGCCTCGTGCTCCATTTTCAGTGGTAAAAGATTCATCCAAAAATGTCAGTTTTCTCCACATCCTTGCCATTACATAATCAAACCATGATTTTCTCTTCCCTCAAAACATGGAACAGAAGGTGACAGTAATTTCACATTCTGATACCTCTGATGCACAGGATGTCGAACGCTTTACAGGGAATTGGAGCGAGTAATTTAAGTCACCCAAGTGTTTATTACTTTCTGGTGATACAAAAGTGATAAAACATACAGTGAACAACCAGAGTTTTCCATGAAAACCATCCAGAAAGACTCACTGGTACCATTGCACAGGCTTAATTTTCAATTGTATGATCTATAAATTGGATTATACGTGCTTAATAGAGAATTTACAAGGGGTCTGATGACGAACAGGTATGATAGCCCACCATGCTAATGAATGGAGAACCATTTCATCTACCAACTCCTAAAGAATGTGGGGAGATAGCAGCAGAAAAGCTATCGCTGCCTCCTTGCAATTTTGTTTATATTTTTAAGAATAAACCGGTCTTTTGGAAATGCAATATTCACAGTCTGCAAAACGCTATGGAGAATATGAGCTTTTCAGCTGAACAAGGTAAACCTGTAAGTTTTTGTAAGTTTTTGTATCAGCATCATTAAATTAAAACGTTACAGTCCACCTAGTTCTGCAACATTATTTCTGTCCCATTTGAGACAGGATTTGTAGCAAATCCCATCAGCTACAAACAAATTTGGGCATTTTTGGCCTGTACACGCAGACGGTGCTGTGCAGAAGACCCAACGTTCAGTGGAAGCAGAGGGGCTGGGTTAGCTGGCATCAACCATGTGTCACTCAGTCACAGTCTGTTATTTTTATATCGTCTCAACTGAACCAAAATCAAACCTCAATGACAAGCTCTCCCCACAGCCCCAGGGCTAGCTGACCCCCAGCAGCATCCCCAGCTGGCTGATGGGCCAAGACGTGCCCCCACCAGCACTGCCTGGACCAGCTGTGCCCGACCTCATCCTCCTCCCTTCGCCAGGAGCAGCCAGGCACCAGCAGCCGGAGCATCCGCACCCGGCACGGCCACGCCACCGGCTGAAATACAGGGGAGACCCCCCCGCCCTGGTTTCGTCTCAAAAGCCCATTTTCTGCTCCGAGCCTTGCCTGGGTAAGGGGATGCTGGCACCAGCGGGAGACACTCAGCAACTCCCCAAAACATTTGAGATCTTACATAAAAGATTCCCAAATATGCAGCCCTATAAATATTGATAGAGAATAACTCAAAATCATTAAAGCTATTTCTTCTGATGCGTGAGCTCTGAGTAACATCTTCGTCAGATCTCTTTGATAACAAATTTGGTATAAGGTTTTAACGGAGCTAATAACCCAGTTATGCATTTCCAAATTCCCCTCGCTGTGCAGCCCACTTGGGCTTGCTGCGTGCAGCTTGCAGGCAGCCTTTCCTATCCCTCCTCCCCCATTTATTTTTTTTTCATTTTCATTTTTCAAATATAATTTTTTTTATTTTTGAAAAAAATGAAGTCGCATTGGGCCCCCAGCACACACCCTGGCGTTTTAACAGCAGGTGGGGGAGAGAAATTAATGTATTTTCCAACAAGGAAGAGAGAAGAGGGGAAAAAAATGGCATGAGAAGAGGGGGAAGAGAGATTTTCCCCAAGAGGATGAAGGTCAGGGTGGCCTTCAGCTTCCTCAGACTGGGGACAGCAGGAGTTACATGGAAATGTTGATGAGCTGGAAGCATGCACAGAAATCCCACAACCCATGATCAACACTTAGCAACCATTAAGTTACTGGTCTGAGGCCAAAAGCAATTTCTGGATGAAATATTAAGCCCTTTTAATTGTGGCAAAGTCCCAGAAACTCCAGCCCGGCCACACAGGCAGACAGCACTGTAACTTGCATTTCAATATGGGTGATTAATTTGCCTTTAGCGTGGTGCATACCAACAGGCTGCACCAATGTTCATCTGATAAAAAAAATTAGGTGCCAAGTTATCAAATATAAATTAAGCCACTGACCCCATGGGAGTCAGAGGGCAACATCTGTGGATGGGGATGGGATTATCCTGCCACCGGTCGCCTCGAGCCCATCTATTCCTTTCCATTCCCCTCATGCTCTCTGGCAGGGAGCAGCTGAGAGGGCTTATTTCTGGGCTGGCTTTATTTTGCAACTTAATTTTAATTGCAAAATGGATGGTAAAAGCACAGAACAGGGACCTGGAGGCTGAAGAAATAAACAAACCATACTACAAACTCACTCTGAAATTAAGTTTCTTTTCCAAACAGCCAAATACCATAATATACTAATACAAACAGGTAACAGCAGTGTCCTTTAAATGCTTCCTCAATAAAAGCATGAGTTCACAGAGACAAACCTCTCTCTGAGTCATGGTCAGGATAAAAATAGACAGAAGGGGATTCTTTACACAGTTCTGAAGTCTGATGTCCATAACTCCAAGCTTGCTGACACAGCCTGGCAGAAATACACTCCTTTTTTTGGGTCTACTTATACTATGCACACAACTCTCCAAAAATCAATAAGCCTTCAGAGAGGCTCAAACTCTTACACTGTTGAGATCAGGGGTTTTGGAAGGATGCGATTACTGTGTGGGAACAAACCCGGGTCCATTTGAGTGAAACCTGGCTCTTGCTTTAGGTTTGTTTTACATTGTCAGCCTTTAAAAAATGTACGTAAAGATGATTTTCTGAGTTTGACTCCCAACCTCACTGTCACTTGAGAAAGAAAAAAATAATAATCCTCTTGTGCTGCAGCCAGCCTGTAGGTTGGAAAGCTGATTACAATTAGTGGACATGGCACATTTTTCAATGGATATCAGTTACAAGCTCCAGAAACAATACCATCAGTGATAAGAAACCCCATCCCTGCTGGTTCCTGGCACCACAGTCCTCCATCGTGGACTGCTGGGTTGCAAAGCCAGTATTTATAATAAGACGTGAAGTTATACCCCTTGGTAGGGCAGGCACACCAAGCGTGAGGCTGGAAAAAGCTAAAAATAACAGGATAAGCAAGGGTGGATCCCAGCTGAGCCTTATTAGTCATGGAGCGAGGGAGCTGCGCGGGGCTGCTGCCTGGTGGCAGAGCCACACCATATAAGAGCAAGAGAATGACTCTTGTCTCTTAAATCAGTTTCCCCCCCCCCTCCTGTTCTGCCTCAGGCACTCTTTTCCTCCAAGCAGACTTGCTCTGGCAGCCTTCAGCTTTTACTAATAATACGGTGTATTGTTTTCTGCAAGTCTTTAAACGGAATAAAGATCACGGGTGATTCATTTTAGGGTGTCTGCTGGAATTGGACCAATATTGACAGACAGGCATGTGAGGGGTTTATTATAGGTTGTTGGTTTTTGTTTTTTTTTGACTTACACCATCTTTGTGTCAAAATTGAACCTTTGAGGTGAATGATGATCGAGTCACTGATGGCAGTAGTGACAAGAAAAGGCAGTGCTTGCTCCTGGAGGATTAATTTGGAGGAGTAGAAAGGGTAAGGTGCAACGTGCAGTGTTTTATCTTGGGATGAAGCCATAGGACAAGAGGGACCAATCAATAATCAATGAATACTCAAACACAGCTTAGCCTGGTGGGAACCTCTCCCAAGGCTGCTCCAGCAGCACTTGGCCACACCAGCCTCACCATCCCCCTCATCTTCTCTCTTGGTGCTAACTGCGATTATAGCACCACACCAGTCCACCCAGCCAGCACCCGAGTAAGCAGGGCCATCGCCTTGCCAAGGGGACACAAGTGACACCATCCTGTCCCTCAGCCCAGCAGACAGGTAGCAGCTCATCCTGCCCAGGCTCTGCAGGAGGCTGCTGGGTGCTAAAGGTAGGTTCCAGGACCACCTCGCCCAAAGTCACGCCTTGGCCACCTGGACATCCCAGCCCAGCAAAGCGACTGCCAGCAGCTTTCCAGCACCTCAAATGTGAAAATCCCTGGGAGTGCTCGAAATACCTGGGAGCGGGAGCAGCACGTCAGGGCCACGTTTGCACACAGTGGCTCCTTGTTCCCCAGGCCAAATCACAGAGAATTACCATTTGTTCTCATGATAGGGGCTGCCTTCTGGGCTTCTCTAAGCATCACATTCACCCGAAACAGCACTCAGCTCTCCGAGCCCCTTTTCCAGCAAGAGTAACTCGCACACAATGCGTTCAGGCTCCATGCGCTATTCCAGTATAATTTTCAAGTTTAAACAGAATAACGATAATTACGCAGTGAAACAAGTCTTTAGGATTTCAAAACTCGTGAAGACAGATGAGAAGTCAAATATAATGAAGAAAAGAGAGCAGCGCTGCAAATAAAACCTTGGCCCGATTTCAGCCCTTGCAGCTGGCCAGGGGAATCGGAGCACTCACCCCATCCCGTGCCCTCCCACGGCCTCTGCATTTAATGTTGTATTTGACTTCTGCATGTAACGTCAAGGACATTAAATTCACCATTACACCCCTGCGTCACCGGGGCAGGCTGCGGTGGCTCTAGGACTAAGCCTAAACCTCGCAAACAAGCCCAGTGATGTTTTTGCAAAGCTGCAGGAACTCCCTAGCAATCGGGTATTGGCACAACCTCTCCATGTGCCATTAAGCAGAAGCTGGTTTGGGGCCTCAGACTCCCTCTACAGAGAAATTACAGTTTATATTTTTTGGATTTTACCAAACTATCAGTGCAAAAGGAGCTGGGGAAAAGCTGCTCATAGAAAGAAAATGCTCAGAGAAGGTGTTTGCTTTCTGCTGCACAGCTTCTCTCTCCATCACCTCTGCTGGGAGCTGAAATAGCATTTTAACATGAAAGCAGAGCAACAACCAGGCAGGAGCCCTGGTCTGTAAACCAAGGAATCATGGTCACCCTTTCACCAGCACCTCCATGCTGAGGAGCATCCCTGCAGCCTGCACACACCTGGATGTCCTCCCTGCGCCCCTGCACCTTCCCCTGGGCTGGCTGTGGTTCTCCACTCAATCAGCTCTCTACTGAGAGTTGGTAAAACATCTTTCGGCCCAAAGACCTACCGCTGGAGGTCAGAGAAAGCTGTGTGGTCTGTCCTCAGATGCTCCAGAGAAGTTGGCTTTGGCACCTGATGGGTCGCTGTTAGCTCCAAGCCGCTGATTCACCAACCCAAGAGAGCAAAGCAAAGCTCTTTATAAGAAATGCAGTTATTTGGCATTTTGTTTGTCCTTGCTTGGGGCTGTGTTTCTGCATGTCACGCATGGGCTGTAGGAAACTGTTTGGAGTGGCACGGGCTGTGCTGGAGCTTGCACTGACACCTCACCTAGGGACCAGAGCCTGGCTTGAAGCCCATCATGGTACATCTTAGTTTGCAGGGGACAAGGGAGAATGGGAATGGCGGATACCAAATACCAGACCCATGGGAGGAAAAAAAGAGATGGCGATGAGAATTCTAGCTGCCACAGCCAAGCAACTACAGCTTAAAGTTACAAAATAAATTACCTCGGCTCAAAGGGCGCTGCTATGGGGAGCAGAGGAGCACTTTGCTTTGCCGCAGTGGGTATTACCCCAAGGAATACCCATCACCAACCTGGAAACAGCAGCAGCATGTCCAAGGCATGGAGATACTTCTGGTGGCCTTCACTGTGGAAAGTTTATTTTACCAGAAGTTGTTATTTCTCTGCCAGACATGTGCTATCTTAAATGTTTACTAGTGTTCCTCCAAATACATTACTTTAACAAGCAAAAAAATTTTTAATAAAGTTAAAATTACTACGTCAAGCAAGTTGGCTCTGTCTCTGGGATGAAATGCTGTCCCTTGGGGATAAAGGCAGGGACATCTGCAGGGTTGGATCCAGACATCAAACTACTCCAGGCTTGATTCCAGTTACGTTTTGCACTGGACCAAACAAAAAACTAAAAGTAATTAACGGGCATGCCTTAAGCAGCGTGTTATGTTCTACAGACAACACTGGCTGCAAGCTCCAGCCTCGTTAGCACATGGCTTCCTAAAAGGAAAAGCCCTCAGAAGAGTTTTGGGATGCTGCAGAAGCTCTCCAGCATCTATTATTAATATCAGCAGTTTCAATTGTATTAACCTTTGGCTAGTTCTATGTCCACGTCATTTCATGAGTATGAAAGTGTACAGATAGCAAGGTAGGAGGGACTGCAGACAAAGTGCTGGGGCAGATGGAACTTCGGAGCCGTTCTGAAACAGCAGCGCAGCTCCCTAGGGATAACACAGCTTTCCACTTCATGTCGGACTGAGCCGTGCAGAGGGCTGGGGTGGGGAACAGCAAGCAAAATATATATATGTATATGGCATATAGGGACAGATGGTACTACCTCTAAAATGTGAGAAACCTTCATCCACACATCTTAAGGACAGCCTGGACTGATATTTCTTGGGAAACAGGTACAGTTCATCCAGCATTTGTGCAGGGAGAAGGACTGGATAAGCTCCCAAGCAACTTTTCTGTGCAGTTTAAATAGTCTTAAGGTACGCAAATATTAGCCATTTGGTCATTTGAGGATATATTTTAAAAAACTTCCAAGAGAAGAGGGGGGACAAGGCTGTACAGAGGTCTCATCTGCAGGTGCATGCCCTGATTTTCACCTACTTTGCCCTTCCCAGCATCAGACAACTAGAAAAGGTTCCAAAGATGTTTTTTCAAGGCTACAGGATGTTTCCCTGCTGCCCCCAATGGCTTCCAGGTCAGCCTACAGAAGTAACAAGCTGCGAGACTTCCTCCTAAGAAAAAGCCTCTTTCATCTTTGCAAGGCACAGTTAGAAGCTGGCTTTACAATTTTCAACCTGAGAAATAATAGATGAGAAAGCAGAAGAAAGAAAAGGCCAGCTAGATTGTGCCAGGATATATGCTAAGCTATTGGATATTATGTATTAATGCAAATGCACAGCATAGAGAATTCAGTAAAGAAAAACAATTCACAGATTAACTTTTTTTTAACTACCAAGAAGGGTTTATCTTCAACCTCCTATCAGGCAAAGGAGAGAGAGAAGAGGATGGCCACACATGACTCAGGTACAGAATTCTGATATTTCCCTAAGTCCCTCTTTAATAAATTCAATATAGGAATTACATTAAATAAAAAGTTTAGATTAAATTTTTAATAACTCACTAAAAGCATCACAATTCCCTATGGACCATACATACTAGCAGCTTTTGTATGCATAAAGAATTAAGCACTTTAATATAGTTCTCTTTTTTTAGCATTGCCATCTACCAGCTGAGAAAGGATTAAATCTCAGCCCAGCACTTCCCTTTCCTCCCCAGCCCCCCTGAATTGCAACTATTTCCTCCAGCCCAGCCAAACGTTCGGATTTCATTTTAACAAAGCACAGACGAGCTGAAATAAATGGCCTTAGTGCGATTTTCTCATTTAAAGGAGATCTATAGATCACTGAGCAGGAAACCCAGATTGGTGATATAAATAAGATCTACCACTTCTGTGACACAAATGACTCCATAGGCGTGACAGGGCAAGACAAAGTGCCCCAGAATGATACAAGTGCTTGGAAAAGCTGAAAACCCTTGAAGAGAAGAGCGATTATGTAGCACCTCACGTCTAGGGCAACAACTGCAGATAATTGCAAGAGGGAAACTTGTTTTCCACTGAAGCCACCAGTGCTTTGCTTACAGAAGCAGGATCGATTGCAGATCCAGGTTAGCGTGTGAGCTGGAAGAAATATCTTCAAATCTTTTTCAGTTATAGCTAAGGAAAATTCCCACGCAAAAGCAGAATTTTTTTAACACCCAGCATAGAGCAAACCCTACTGCTGGAGAAGCTGCAGCCGCTCCTCAGCCGTGTCACTCTGCCCTGCACCTGCAATGCTCGGCTGGGGATGCCTCTCTGGGGGAGCAGCCCCTGGCCACAGGAACTTGTGATTCAAGATGACCAGCCTTGGAAAAATAATGAACTGATCAGATGACATAATTATCTTAAACAGCCACTTGTTTTGAGAAATAAATACCTAAAGTGCATCATTGGGAGAAACTGGGAAATCAGATTTTCTTCCAGTGGCGACTATACCTAATTTTTGTAACTTGGGAATTTTATACAGCTTCATAATGGGATTTCCTTTCAAAAAACAACACAAAAGTCCATCTTTCCCACCAAATATGAAATGGTGCTCCCTGTAAACCTCCTTTGGGATGCACTGCTGCATCCTGGCCATGCTGTAAGTACAGTAATTAGCACAGCTAAGTGTACCAACTCCTCAGAGGCAGCTTGGCCAAAATATTGGTTTGTTTCCCATAGGAGCGTTTACAAACTGTATCACACAGTGTGGGGAAGCTCACTTTGGCTTTCTATCTATCCTTTGCTTTCTTAAGATGTGAGAGTAAATCTCAAGTATCCTTTGCATACTCGCTTTGGGTTTTGTGTGTTTGGGCACAGATAAATACATTGATGCTACAGAATGTCACCCTAATGCTACAGAAGCAATACTGAGGAGTCATTTAAAGCCCACCATGAAGCAGTACAGGTTGGTTTTGCCTGGAAAATCTCTCTCTAGACGCTGTTTACAATATGAGGTTATTGCAGCAGCATGGCTTGGCTCAGGTGCTCCAAGCCCACCTGTCCCTGCAGGAGATGGGGACCTGGCTTTATGCCACAGACATTAATTTTCCTGATTGTGCTGTTAGAAGTAGGAGAAATGATGCCCTGAATGCAGCCAGAACCCACTTCTTTCTTTCCAGTTTCTACACACTTTGAAAAATAACCAAGTATTGCAGTTGATTTTCCAACCAGCAGCCAGTTAGTGCAAAGCCGCCTTAAATCCAGGCAGAGAGAAATAAGGAAATAAATCACAACAATTCTTGCTGTCCATATCACCGCTAAGCCAATTCTGCTGTTAATATAAACACACTTGGTAAGGGGTTGGGGGTATTTGGAGTATTATTTAAATATTATTATTTAAATAGGGAGTTTCAGCAGACATGCTTGAGGCCCCTGTGCAACAACCATGACCGTTAGCTTTGGAGTCGAGGACAGTCCTGCCCTATAGATGCAGGATCACGAAAAGGGCAGAGACTTCTCCGTGACAGCCCCAGGACCACTTGCCCGCATGCTGCATGGGGGCAATGCCGGCGGGGTGGGAGGAGCTGCTCCGTCCTTGGCAAATCACTGCTTCCCATTCCAGCTCCTCCAGCAATCTCCACCTGGTTAGACTTCAACCCTATCGCTTTCTGCGTGCTACATTTATTTTATTACCTTTCCTAAGTGCCCGTGAGAGTTTGAGGGCCTGGTGAGTTTAATCCTTGTTCATGAAAGGCTTTGTCAGCAGCAGCTCTGGCAACCGCTGCTGGGATAGAGCTAGCCTGGCTTTCGAGTGCTCCTTGGTAGATCTGCAATGTGGTTTGAGTTGCACTGAATAAATACTTTTCATATGATTTTTAAACACCCCCTGCCTATAATTTCTCTCTCCACATAGAGCATTACTTTCCACAGTGCCAGGTGTTACAGACACTCCATCCTACTCCATTGCCAGGCAGAGCGCAACCGCAGTAACTGCTGTCTGTCCGCAGCAAAAATAACAGGTTTTACACAGCAGAGGTCAATTCTGAGAATGAAAAAACACTACCTTGCATTTATCACACACAATATGCAAGAAACGGATGCACAAGTACATAATTATTATCCCATCAAGTAAGTGTGCCTGCTGCCCACTGTGATTTCAACCTGAGACAGTCACTTATGTTTAAGTGGGAATTTGAAAGTATGAGTGAAGGCGCAGCAGGGGAGGGGTATGGGGCTCCAGACTGCAGAATCCTTAGACTTCAAGATCATGCCAACAAAACTATGTACTGAGACAATAAAAATTTTTACTTGCTAAAGGATCACTCATCTCTTTAGAAATCCTTAGCATTTGCTACTTACTACACCCAATACCAAAAATACTCTTTTAAAATACACTCATTGGCCTTATATAGCCAGCCCCACGAATAGCACTCTTCAGTATCACATACAAGTACATTAAAGGATTTACTCTTGCCTGCAACACAATTAGCATTAGAGCAACCCAACTTTCTCAGCTTGTTTTGGAGATTTCCACATCCCACACAAACCAGTGACTTACCAGTCGACTGGGAAGCACTGCCAGCTCGCTGGGGTCCATCACACAGAGGAATTCATGTAATAGTAATATCCAAATAAAGGAGAATCATTCATCAAAAAAAGAATCTGTACAGTGTCACCCCATGTATTTAGCACTTTCTTTAATGAAAGGCTCTGTAGCAGTAATGGAGATAAAGTTTTTGCTCAAGATTATTAATCGTGGGCATTTTGCCTGGCCCAGTTTCAGAAGCAGCAAACATACATCTTTCCAATCTATGTAATTACCAACGCTCTTCAAGCAACAAGCACTTTAGAGTACCTGTGGATGTTTTCTTAGCTTAATGACACTGCACGCTTTGGCAGGATCATTAATATCTTGCCAGCCTCATCTAACCTTTGAGCTGGGTGGAAAGTGGCCAAAGTACAGTGCTGCTTGGATTCCTTTGCAGCAGAACACGGCAGCGATGCAGCGCCCACTGCCATACATCCCACACCCAGGGATGCTGGGGGTCACTGGCACAAAGCAAGCACAACCCCCTGGTTTGATGGAAATTACAGTATTTTCCACAGCTAACAGGTTTGGTTTTCATGTTGGCTAAGCCTTAAAACAAATGAACTGCCCCAAAGCACCTCTCTATCACTCCTTTGACGTTTTTCAGTTGCCTGATGAAGAGTTAAATGGTTAAATCGAATAGGTGAAAGAGCTGTCAGGTGGAGAGAGGTCTTGCTGGGCCTCTATGCTGTAGAAATGACAGAAATGCAATTTCCTGCAAGCCAGAAGTTTGACTTTGAAAATTAGTGTGTCAGAAGTTAATGCACTGACAGTTCTTGTCTGGGGAAAATTGCTTTCAGGCATTAAACCCCTGGCTGTTACTTCCCGCTCCCAACACTTGCGGCCAAGACAACAGTGAACATCATCTAGGGACGAGGAACCTAACACTTTAAGCAAGCTCAATTAAGCAATTATTATTTATTTTAAGTGAGAACAAACTCACTGCCAATGTTCAAATGAATATTTCCTTCCTAAATGCTAGAGCCAACACACCCAGGTAGATCAAAGCTTTCTAACGTGCAACACAAAGGCTCTGCACTTGATCCCAGCCTGTGTTCAGTCCTACACTCTCCTCAGCCCCGATACTCTCGTGGGGCTTTAATAAGTGTCCATGGGGCACAGAAGCATCATTGCTCCCTTCATTCCTCTACTCTGTCTTGCCAATCTGGTCTACACATTCCTCCCTTCCACCAAGGCTGCTCTGACCCAGCTCCCTCTTCAGACCTGCCCTACCACTCCAACAAAACCAGACCCCTGCCCAGAGCCAATAATTAGAAGATTTAATCCCACACTGTAATACGTACTTTGAATTAGCCTCAGATTTTCAGCAGCCATAAGGGGAGACACCAATAAAGCCAATAAAGGCAGAAGAAACAGGTATTCACATGGTCCATGATAACTTCCATCCTACTAGCTTTTGATATCTCCTGTGTTAGCCCTTAAAGCCTTGTGCAGAGGTTTCCAACTGTTTTCAAATGCAGACCTGACACTTTTCTACCTACAGATAGCGAATTTAGGACTGTCACCAACAGCTCTGGCTCTTATTTGCTGCCTTTCAGAGTCCCAACCAAAGAGGTCCACAGATCTCTGCAGGCAGCTGGCCACCGATCAAACACGTCTCTGAAAGAAGCGGGAGAACCATGCCCGCCTCCACCAACTCCAGACAGCCTCGAGGACCAAAGGAAACAAATTTAACTTCCTAACACACTGTAAATGCACAAGTCCACAGGCCTGAGGGTAAGTTATGTGTCTGGGCAGACAGTGCTGCTGTGTGATCTGTTGTATGTACTGCCAAAGGTACCAGATAACGGGCATCTATCTGTCTCGACAGCGTATGTAGGAATATTTTAGTGATGAAAAGGGAAAATACAGACTCCAGCACACCCTTATCCGTACAGGAGGCTTCTGCAGAAGTCCTGGAGGCTGCAGGGATGAGCTTTTATCGCCGCTGCCTGCAATAAGCCTGCTTTGTGGACAGCAAAATTCATTCCGTAGTGCCATCCATCTACACACTGTCACAAGCACCCAAGTCTCCTTTTGGGGGTAAGTCGGCTGGCTGAGCCATTTCTTCTCCTGCAAGTGTTTTTTTAATTGACTCTGGAATTTGCAGATATTATTTTCAGACAATACACCCTATTGATTGTAATTACCATCCTCGGAGATGCAATGGAAAGAATATTAAAACCATTAACGCTGATTTGGATTTTATTAGAGCCATTAGTGAAACAGCAAGCAGAGCGCTGTTGCCTCCCGAGCACCTCAACAGCTCCTAAGCACCATAAATCATCTCACCGCTTCAGATACAGCCAGGAGTTGAGCAAAGGGGAAAAAACTGGGGGTGGCAGGCTTCCCACATCTGGGTGATGAAATTGGTCCAAGCACCTTTTTGATGAACCTTCTAAGCATCAACTGCCTTCAAAAAGGATGTAATTTCCTCTCTTATGTAAATGTCCAGCAGATTGAAGAGCCATCTAACACAAGCCATTGGGCTTGTGCGTGTCACAGTGGGCTTGCAGGCAGCTTGTCTGCCCTACTGCAGCTCTAGAAACAGTCATTTCACCCTCATCTGGGGAGAGAGAAGGAAACACCCTCTATTTCTAAACATCGTCTTCCCATAGGTACCTGACCCATGTGAACCCTCCCAGAGCCACCAAACTGATGTGGTGTTAAGAGACCTGGGTGGCATTACAACAAACCCACATCTTGAGAATTACCTGCTCATGGAGATGGCATGGCCAGGACAGACAGACTCGCAGCCCAGCACCATCCAACCTGGCTGCTCCTATGGTTCTCTCACCAGCATCATTTAACAGGGCTGCCAAAACTGAGCAGAAATTGCCAGCCTCTTCCTGAATGCTCCTAGTAGGAGCTTCTCAGTCACCATTACCCTGTCTGTGACCCGAGGAACCAGCCTTGGTTCTCACATCTCATTTGTGTTGTGTAATTCCATCTGGAAGCTAACCAACAGCCATTCCGAAGTAATTAATATTCACTTTCTCCAACCTTCCCTGCGACTTGGGGCAGACTCCTGCACGTACAGATGTGACCGAATGTCCCTTTTCAGCTAAAATGTTTTATTTAGTCCAGCTGCAGCACTCCCGATACCTCCTTGCATGTCAGCCCAGATCTTCCTTGCCCTGAAAACCTCCTAAAATCATGTGTTTCCTTAGAAGTTCAAATTTCCTTCTCCCATGACTCCAGCCTGACCAACATCCCTCAGCAAGGACTCAGCACAGGTCACTGCAGGCTTGGGGACCACCAGAAATTCCTGAAATCTGCTTCAGATGCTGCCATCCAGGGACAGAAGGCAGGGGCGAAGAAGTCAGGGCTCTTCTCCCAGCACCACATCTGACCCAATGGCAAGGAGTGCAGCACCAGCTGGGCAGCAAAGCTGAGGCCAGATGGAACCGTCATGGGTCACACCTGCCCCAGCACAGTGGTCCCTGCCCTGCCTTCTCTTGGAGCACAGTAAGAGGCAACTACGTATAGGTACCGATAGTAGAAAGTACCCTCTATTTCTCTAATTTCATAGGAGTTGCTCAGGATTTGATTTTCCTTAATAGAACATCTATGCTGGATTCCTGGTAACATAAACCAGCCCAAGAAACGCTTTCACTCAAAGCAACAGCTGCTTTCACATCACATCCCTGGCGACGAGATCATTTTAGACTATACCAGCGAAGGCCTATAATACTGAAATTTCCCTTTTGCTGATATATTCTGCTAGCAGTTAGAGCAAGCCAGTCTATCTTCTCTGTAGCTGCTTCCTGGCTTGTTTAACTTCATGATTTTCATGTTTACAAACACTTGGGCTTCCAGCAGGGCAAGGCAAGGTTTCGTTATAAATAGCAAGATACCGAACCACAGGAAAATGTCAGGGGCAGGGGAAGAAAAAAAATAAAAAGAGACATTTTCTCTTCAATCTGGTTTTAGTGAGCCTTGAAGGAATTGAGTCCCTGCATCTCAGAGGGGCATAAGTCTGGGTGCTACAGACACAGCCCAAACCATGTGGGAGGGGACAGCAGTACCATGGGGGGCATCAAACATCTCCTCCAAGTTGGCCAGGAGGTGAAATTCCCCTTCCCGGTGGGATCTGGGATCCCAACAGCCCTTTCCCTTTGCCCCAGGTGGGAAACGGAAGGAGCAGAGCTGGAATACCTCTTCCTCCTCCTCCCTGTGCGCCAGGGGAAGGGGAATCCCGGCATCACAGGAGTGAAGAAAAGGATGGGAAAGTAAATCAAAAACCACCTTGTTCAGGCGCCTCCAGGACCGCTGGTTGGATGGAGGGTTGAGGAAATCCTCTCCAGGGCCACACACACTGAAAAACTCATGTCTGCAGAGTGGGAAACTCCAATTGCTTGCGAGTGTAAGAGGACTGGCAGCTCAGCCCTACCCAGGGGAGATGCTCTCAAGACGCTGGGCTGCCTGATGGCCTTAGCCAGGCACCCATCGTGGTTCAGCCTGGCTCCATGCGCTGCTGAGGAGTACCCAGGTGGCTGGGTTGCATGGCACAACCTGAAAACCCTGACTCTCGGCAGGACAAGTCAGGGCACGAGGTAGCCGCGAATGCCTTCCAGTGCCTTTGTGCTCACAGAAGGGAACGGAAGGATGGAGGAGGAAAATCCTTACAGAGGTGAACAGGCAAAATTCCTTAGGTGACACCTCACCTGGTTAAGCACATACCCAGAGGCAAAGAGTTTCTAGCACTGCTGATGCTTCCAGCAGCTTGGGGCAGCAGGAGTTTATCAGATAATGCTGTAGAAGTAAGCTCCCAAACCACAAAAATGAACCTTTTTTTTTTTTTTAAAAGTCAATTTTCACACAAAAGGATTTTAATTAAACTCACCATTTAGTTGTAATTCAAGGATTTAGGGGGAAATCCCCACCTCCCTGAGCCAGATGACTTCACAGGAAGTAAGGGGATGGAATGCCTCAAAAAAAAAAAACAACATAGAAAAAAGAAGCATGCCAGTGGCGAGGCTGTAGGATGTGGGTGGTGAGGCACACATCTCTCATCACGTGTGTCATCACATCCGAGGGCTCCTGCAGCGGTTTCAGGAGATTTTGTAGACTCCTTTTAATTCATACATTATGGAAGAGTCTCAACCGGCGCGGTGCCACAGGCGCGTGTGCAGTGCTTGTTCATCTAACCGTCGCTGCGGCTTGCATCTCAGAAGTTACGTACAATTTCTAAAACACTCTGTAAATAACGTGATCGCCTAACAATTTACACGTCTGGGGGTTTCATCTGGGCTGACACCGGGTTCTCATCATCCCTCACACAAGGAGAACACACACCACTAGTCTGCCACTGCCCCAGCCAGCAGAAAGGCTGCTATTCCTCAGCCTCCCCGAGGGACAACCACCTCTGAAGACGGCCCAGCGCTGGCGGAGGCACCTCGCTCCCACCGGCACCAGCCGCTGCCCCATCCCCGCAGCCGAAGATGCTCCGGGAAAGTTACCTCCTCCGGCCTCCCGCTTCCCCGGAGGCGCCCCCCACGGCCGGGCGGCGAGTGACCGCCCCGGGGGCGAACCGCGCCCGTTCGCCCGTCCTCCCTCCCGGCTCCACCCGACTCACCGAGGCGG
>KZ506216.1:71083-89696 GCA_002844005.1 Limosa lapponica baueri
GCCCGCAGGCAGGGCTGGCGGCAGAGCGGGCAGCGGCTGCCCGCGGGCAGGGCAGGGCCTCCGTCTTCCAGGGGGTGTGGGAAACGCTGTTTTGCCGTGGAAATGAGAGATCTTAATGGGGGGAAAGAAATTGTGCGTTTTGGAAAGGGCACTTGGCACCTTTTGCCGTCCGTTCTGCCATGCCCGGGTTTGCGGGGGGGGTGCGTTAGGTGTTAATTACAACGCGAGTGGCATTCTCCACCACACACCCCAAGGGATCTACCCAGGCACACGTTACAAATTACTTCTCACACTCCCAATTTCTTTCCTCCTTCTTTTTTTTTTGGTAGTAATTTAAAGTAACTAGTTAAGAATAGCCTATAAATAACTCTGCTAAAAAACCTAATCTAGTTTATATATTCTGGGTCACTGAAGCCAAGTTTAACATGCAAATGTTCCCAATCCCAAATTCATTTAAAGAAGACCTTTTAATGTTTCACGGCCACAATGAGGACCATTAATCACACAGAAGAGCACTTTCAACATGGTGTTTGGGAGACGTGGCAGCACCCAGCTGGCCTCTGAGCCTCGGGTGGCGAGTACTCACCAGCCTGATCCACCAGATAGAGTGGGGAGAATATAGGGCATGGTAAACTTTTTACAGCCCTGGAGTCTAGCAGAGGGAGAGCCAGCAACTAGTCTTAATTATAATTAAATTAAAACATTTAATTGGACTGAGAGTTTATTTTCTGGCAGAAATAGGGAAAGCCATGTAAGAAACACATCCTTAAGGTTGCGTGGGGTTTAAAGCTGTCCCATTGCGTAGGATGGCGAGGGTGATGCCGAGCACCAATGCACGGCGGAGCGTGTATGTGGCACAGACACCCAGTGAGCGTGCACACAGCGCCAGGGGGATCTGTCCCCCGTGGTTCCCTGCTCCGGCGCTGCTGGTGCCCTGCCTGCAGGCCGGCAGGCAGCCTGGGTTTGTCACTTCTCCCAAACAGGGTTAAGGGAAGAGGAGAAGGAGGGAAACATCTGCAGCTAGTTAACTCCTGGGACTTTTGAACTCGTTGTTATGCAGCTGGTCATCCCGAGCAGATGACAGATATGCACTGCAGGAGCAGGGGAAGGATGTGCCTACTTGGCCGACTTAAAAGTCTTATTCAATGTCCATCTTGTTGGGAGCAGTGACTGAGTGCCACAGAGGACCATGGTTTCAGTCGCAGGAACTCATGCCAGGTACCAAAAAAACATCACCATGAGGCAGAGAGAAAAAAGATCGGTGTAACCTGTCGTGAGCCAGGGCACAGACTTGGGCTGAAATGTTTTAGGTGTTGTGGAAACACTCACTTTTCTCCCATCTAAGCGTGCCCTGTAGGGTGGGAGACCCTGGCTCCTAGCCACCGCTCAGGAGGGCTAAAATGAGACTATGGTACACAGTAAATAGTAATACAGCTTATTTGGCAAAGGTGATATTAACCTCTCTGGTTAAGTGTCTCTACCAGGTGCTTTCCAGGTTACCAGCAAGAAGATACCAAAGATACTCTCACGTTAACCAAGAGCAGCCATGGTCAAGGCTGCTTTCCTCCTCCCTGCATCATCCCTACTTGCCTCCCAGTCTGCCAGGACTTGTGGTTGGGACTCATAGAATTAGTAACTGTGGAAAATACAGTTTTAAAAGTAATTCCAGCAAGCAACAGGAGGGTGCAAGAGTTAAGCCTTGATTCTGGAAATGGACTGTATTGGCAAAAGCTTTTACCAGTTGCACACCTGAAAGGTTAGGAGGGGGATGGCATTTGACATACTTTGCAGGGCATAATTCTTTACTTAAGTCTATTTTAATATCGCCACCACCCTAGGAAGCAAATATCTGCTGAGCAAAGTGGAAGAGCTGCCTCATTGGTTCCAGTCTGGCAGTCGCAGGCTGTGGAAAGCTTTATTTATAGGATCTGATGGTGTGCCTGATTGATTAGGAAAAAATCTTTTCTTCAGTGTGACAAGTACATTGATAACATCTTGTGGAAGATGAGAGAACTCTGTGCCATGTAGCCCATTGAATTTCCCAGTGCAGCGCCAGTCTGCAATGCCCAGAAGGGCGTGATGCAGACACCTCCCATTGCAAATTGGCCTGTTCCAGGTGGAATAAGGCTGTTTCAGGCACTGTGACCATGGTTGAGCCCAACACAGTTGACTCAGTTGACTCCCCGGTACTGCTTTCCATACTGCCAGACCTTACAAATGCCTGCCTGCTGCCCTGTCTTCAAACGATGGTGTTCTCTCATGGGGTTAATAAGAATACACACGTTTGATGATTTTCTAAGTTTCTCTTTTTTTTTACTCTTTTATTTTTTTCATCACAGACAGTTGCAATCATTTTTAATCTTGTAGTCAGCCCTCTACATTTCTAATTACACATGGAGAGTGTATTTCCACTCGACCCTTCACAAGAAGAAACCAGATATTGCTATTCAAAACACATATGTAATTCCTCTCTTTTACAAGCCTACATCAAATAGGTTGCTTCTCCAACGCAATGAAAAACTTGAAATTCATATGAATTTTAAAGGGTGAGGAGTGTGAACACAAGCCCTTGTAGATGAAAGGACATGCTTTACAGTTATTTTATTCAGTGCAAAGGAGGTTTTAATACAAACAAGGCATGTTGAGTTTATTCTGAAACAGAAATAGAACATAAAAATAAGATACTTATTACTTTCATTGAATGAAAGCAGGGCCGTTTTAAAAGCCAGTTTGCTCATTATCATAAGCTATTAAATTTATTTCATTTTACCATTTTGGCACTACTCTAACCCCATTCTAAAATGTGTTTCATGTGCTCTCTCTTATGCTAAATTGCAGAAGCTTTTGGGTTGAGGAAAGCAGGCAAGCAGGGAAGTCACAACCACCCTCAAGCTGCCTCCTTCACCTAGCCTTCACAGACAACATCCAAATCCATAAGTACCAGAACATCTCTGCCAGCTGGGTCTTCATCTCACCTACCATTCAGCATCCTCACTTCCACCCTGAGGTCCCAAATCCTGAGCAGCCCAGCACAGGACATGATATCTAATGCAGGTGGTGAGTAGGAGACCATGTAGACCATCTGCCACACAACACTGGTGAGTTCCTGGCATCAGCCAGTCCTTGGATAATTTCTCATGGCAGCAGCTAGTGATGGATTGAAGCACAGTCAGTAGCTAATGTTGACATTTGATCTGATATTTTTAACCAAATGCTTTTGGATTGTGACTTTTTAAAAAGTTTGGATTTTTCCCAGCTTTGAAAAGACAGCTTTTCCCTGTCTTTCCTGACAGGCTCATTGATTTAGTCTCTCCAAAGTGCTTTCTCTTAGGCGAGTGCAAACCAGAGGATCTCCAGGTGAGCTAATTTGCTTTGGGCTGAGTTGTAAGGAAAGTGAACAAAGCTGCACCCTGGGTACTTTCAGTTGAAACTGGATTGTGTCCCTAATAGCAAACAGGCTTGCTGCTTATACATGTGCAACCTGGAGCCCACTGAGAGCCCCCAGTTAGACCCATAATTGGTCCAAGGAAACTGTGCATTTACCTTAAAAGTCTGGCTAGGGTTTTTTTGGGGATTACTCTTTAACTGATTTCCACACAGAGCTGACCGCTGTCATTATGGAGGTGGGGATTTGCCAGGGAAATGATGCTGACCTACCTGCCCCGAGATAGTACAGGAATGCGCAGTTTCCTCCAAACACAAAGAATTTATGCTTCCCACCACCCCTAAAAAGGAAAAGGACTGCTCTGAGATCACTGCACATTTCCTTTTCTCGGTACAAGCCCTCTGTCATCTCACGGGCAGGAGAAAGGCTGTCAGCGTTTGCCTAGAGTTTGTGTGGGACCCCAACACACACACGAGTGAGTGCAGGCCTCCAAAAATCAGATGGCAAATATATTCATTGGCTCCTAAACTACCTATATTTATTCAGGAGTTTTTTTTTTCACCCGTTCCTCTTCTTCTATAAAAGTTTTCTGCCACACATTCCGTGGGTCTGTACTTCCTGAACTCGCTGTGGAGGTATTCTAATCTTTCATTACAAATGATGTGTCTGCCAGATTTTGCACAACACGTAAGCCAAGCACAATAGCTGTGGTTTCTTCTTCCTAAGCCTGCAGGAGCCATAAGGGTCCCTGGCTTCATTCACGTCACTGCCTTAATTCTGAGGCATCTTTAAAACATCCGCCCTGGTAAATATTCCCCATCCAAGGAACCACAGCTGTCCCAAACACACTCTGTCCCTGCTCCAGCACCGGCTGGGGAGGAGAAGGAGGGAGGAGAGCCCACAAGCTGCCTCCATCTGGGGTCCCTCAGTAGCACCATCACACGCACACCCCCCAGCCTCTCCCCACAGCTCAGGATGGGCTTTACATCATTTCCAAGGAAAAAAAAGCTCTGCTTTTTTTGGTGTGGAGAAGAGCCTGGTTCTGTCCTGCCTGCAGCACGCAGATACCATGGTGACAGACACCTTCCAACATTACGAAAGCAAACAGGAACTCATGAATTTGTGTTTTAAGGCCAAATTATATATAGGAGCACCACACGCTTGACATCTGTCACTGTTTCCTATTAGTACCCTTTACTTGATTAATCCCCCGCAGCCAGCCTAGCCCCAGCTAGCGCTGGGAGGAGCCGCTCACGCTTTCTAGGCTCTATTGGAGAGATTTAACAAACTCCTGTGCAAGGCAGCCCTGGCTGCTGCCTGCCCGAGCCCTGCCGAGCCGTGCCAGCCTCCCACGCATGTCTTGCAGCGCGTGGGAGAGAGCAGGACAAACCACCACCAGCTACCAGAGGCGCTGGGGACAACTGTGGGAGGATGGAGCCACAACCTGGAGACATTGGAGTATTCTCCTCGTCGTGTTCAGCTGCAGTTGGTATTATTTAGCTATTTTTTCAGGTGATATTGAGAGTCCCAAATACAACTGAGCTGGCATATTGGTGCCTCTAAAATAATTTCCACAGACATCAGAGTAGGCAAGGGAATGAAAAAAGGTCAAATTTAAGCTTGAATGCTGCTGGGAAAAGGAATGTATCACTCATACAGAAGTGATGACTATAATGTGTTTATAAATATACCCATGCAAGAGGTGCTATTCCCTCCATCAGCTGTTCTTGGCACCATGTGCCGCTGGCAGTACCGCATCTCTGCCATCTCCTCACCCCTGCCGCTGGGCACCGATGCTTTGGTTTATTTTTCACCCGCCCTAACATTTCTTATACTGACCACAAGGTCTCATCCGTAAGACTTTCCCACCTCTTGGGATTTCTGCCGCTCTGGGAGCAGCTGTGATCACACCTAGCTGGGGCTTCTTGCATCGTCTTGTCCCTAGTGACAGAGAAGAGGCAGCAGTGCTCTCCCCCTGGGCACTGGGATGGGATTTTGCTCAGCACTTCGATTTCAGGGAGCATTTGAGCCCCATTTAAGTGCTGTGTGAGCCCTAGGGCAGGCAGCATATGTCCCCACCCAGTAAATAAAACCAGAAAAGGAAGAAAACGAGATTGTTTTGGCTTGAGAGTAGCAGGGGAAGAGAGGGGGTTGGAATTCGATGATCCTTAAGATCCCTCCCAACTCTAACCGTTGTATGATAAGAGGTCGTCTCCTCTCTAAACATCACAAATAACATCGTGCAGTCTCTCCACGCTCAGGTTAGCCCTATCACATGCCACAACCCCGATGGTTTGGCTTTGGGAGTTAGAAGCACAAGGATGCTGCATTGCTCCACGTTTCCCAGCCAGTCCATGTGCCTCCCTGCAACTGAGACTCCAGCAACAAAGCAAACACACACCATCCCTGAAACACACAAAATAACACCATTTCATTTCAAAATTCACAGAGTTGGGTGCTCACCTGCAGCCCATTAGGGCACAGACATAGGTCTGGTGGGCTGCATCCCTCCCCGGGCAGCTGCAGCCTCCCTTGGCATTGCTGGAGGGCACGGCACAGGGCAGCTTACGGGGCTGCAAGCAAAACCTTTGCAGGAATTGTTTCTGTACGTTGCCATTTGGATTTGCAGGTTTAACTATTTAAATTTAGCAAATTAATCCTTTGCTTAATTTAGAGGGGGGATAAGGGAGGAGGGAAATCGCACGAGGCAGCAAGAGTGTGAGTGATTACGCTCTCATTAAAGCTCTTCTGCTGGCAGAGGAGGTAACGGAGGTGGAGGAGAGGGATAACGGCAGTGTCTCAAAACTAATCCCCTCTTAGGTCGTGTTCATCTTTTTTGGCTCTGTCAGACCCCGGTTTCCCATACTGGGATTTGACTTTTACAGCAAGAAAAGCTGCTGGGATGGCTCATCCCCTGCCAGGGCTTCCCGAGCTCCCTCGCCGGGGCTTGGAGGAGCACAGACCTCCCGCAGGTCTCCCCTACCCCAGCAGGATGACAGCACGGGGACTCATGCTGCTGCCTACAATGGCCACGTCAGTACTGCCACAGCAATGTAGAGGCTGCAAAAATGGCCATTACTGGCGACCTAACACGCTTTGTCTCCTATCTTTTGTACAACTTAAATAATAATAATAATAGTAAGTCCCTGCCCAAACTGGTTTTCCTCTAAGTAACTTGCTGTGGGCTGGAGGATGAATGGAAGGGCAACATGACATGAACTAAGCAGATGAAAAGGGATAAGCTTTTTAAACAACCCCTCTTACATATCTCATTTAACTCTTTTTATATGCATCTCTGACCAAACTCAATGACAAATTCACATCCTGACATCTGGGGAATACTCAAAAAGATAAAGGCAGGGAAGGAAGAAGAGAGGGCACACCTCTATTTTCAGAAGCACCCACCATGCATTTCTGCTTCTCAATGGATTATGAAGGAGAGAACAAGGAAGGAAAAAAATCCCCTTAAATTAAAATTATTTCTTGACCATTTTGATAGGGTAGAAAACTGCTGAAATCTCTTGAGATCTGTCGTTCAGGAGACCAAAGCGGCCAGCCAGGATAACTAGTTTTATTCCCAAACACTGTGAAATGTGCTGATACACACACCAGAGGTTTTATCACTGCTTCGGCAAGATGGGGATTACCACCTGAATATATTTAAACTGAAATTATGCTGAAATCAGTAGGAAGCGAATACTGCCTCATTGCTTTAACAAAGGTGCATTAAAGGCAATTACCAAAAAATACCCTTCAAGGAGTAAATGGGTTGCAATTAAGTTATTAGCAGTCCTGTGCCAGCATTCCCCAGGGACTGCTCATGTCTGGATGAAGAGTGTAGCTCTGCTTATCCTTTCTCCTTTGACTCCTCCTGGTGTGGATGCCCACGTCCTCCACCCTGCCCTGGCCGTGCCCATCACCTCCAGCACACCACCACCCACTGTTCTACTGTGACACATGGCATCTTGGGGACTAGGACTGGGAAGCTGAGATGGATTGATGAAGAGTGCTCGGTACCTTTGGAAACCTGATCATCATCCCTCCTCCTCTCAACCAAGCCAGAAATATGTCTGCTATCCCATATTTTTCCAACAAGGACACATTGCTAGGTCTGATCAATACTTGGTGAGGTTGTGAATTCCTCTTTCCTTCTGCTCTCTGTCCTTCTGGAGCTGCTTCCCGGTGCCAGTTCCCCTCTGGCAGACACGGGAGAGCCAGTAAAACACTTAGGGTAAACAAAAAGCAAGGTCAATAGGGATCCTCCTTATCTATCTAAAGGCCTCTGGAATTCGGTGTAATCACCAAGGCTGTGGAAAAAAAAAGTGCCCTTTTATAAACCAGATTCGCAGGCACGTGGGTAAGGAATGCAAGTAGGGAAATAGCTGAAATATTTCAAATGCACGAGTCCACAGCAGTGCTGCCACATATTTATGTTGGTTACTCTAAACGCATTAACTCACAAATTTCAACATGTGCAGAGAAGGTTATGCAGTGTTTCTGCTCTGAACCCCCTCCTGCCCGTGATCCTTTGGGCACAGACACAGAGGTGCTGGGAGAAGGCTGTGGGTCCTGGTGTGGGGCGAGGGCAGCGAGAACAGGGGGAGGAATCGGCCCCTTAATTAAGTTTCAACGAGGAGAGTGATATCTGCCTCTGGGGCCCCTGTTATCACAGCTGGGGCCTGAAGGTAACTATTAACAAAACCACGCAGGACAGCACTCAGCTCCAGTGGTATCGCGGCAGATGTTGTCCCAGCTGGCGGAGCTGAAGCTGGTAACATTTAGAGCAAGAACCAACATTTAGGAATTTCTCCCAATTTTCTGTTGCACCCCAGGCGATCCAGCCCACTGTCTGATTTAGGGCTGAGAATTTTTTTCTAGGACCATAAATACCTTATAGCAGATCATTTCTTGCCCAAACCTATTAAACGAGTCACAGAAAATGGCTTGGAAAATAAAGTCAAGCTATTCCTTACGCAGTCATGCAATCTCTTCCCGTGCATAATGTTTACCAAGAAGTTTTACTGTCCTTTCACCGCTCTTAGTTCAGTTTGGCTCAGGGGTGGATTCCGGTTACATATAAATAGGCCCAGCCTAAAGCAGCCAGAGCCTGGGATGCAGAGGGAACTTACGCACTGGGAGAGGGGAAGGTGCAATTACTGCTGAAAGAAATACTGCTGCAGGTGCCCTTCAACGGGTGGGATCAGGTTCCATCAATCTGCTCAATTACCATTTAATTTTGAGTCTACAACTGTTGCTGATTCCCAGTTTCCAGTCAAGGGCATTATCTTTTGTTATTTCTTTGTCTCTGCATCTTTACGAGCCCATATACATTTAGATGCAGTTCAGGTTTACAGGCGTACATACTGCTGCTTTGCTTTTCTCTAATGATTTATGATATGCTTAATACAGCCATTCGCAGCAATGCAATATTAACATAACAGCTCAATAAGCAGACTAAGAATGAACTGTTCTTAGTTTGCTGTTGGGTTTTTTTTTTTTTTCCTTCTAAATTTCAGGGACAACACCAAACTCCCTGCACTCCCTTCTCCTCCACTGCTTTGCCTATTATTTGTTTCACTGCAGGCAGCGCAGTGCTGGGTGGTGTGGGGATGCCCCCCCTTTGCTCTCCTTTCCCCTTGGGCTGATGAGACCTGTATTTACAAGGGTGTCTTTGAGACCACCGACCCATTTCTTGTGGCCTGGGGCAGAGCCAGCAGCCTGCCTGAGCATCTCCTTGCAGCTATCCCCAAAACCTGGCTTGGGGGGCTCCTCCATGGCAGCAGGAGCAATGCGGGAGCCCAGAGAGGCAGCAAAGGGGTGTCAGAGCCCACAGCTGCATGGTCACAGCTTCCTTTCAAGCACCAAAGGAGAACTGCTTTCCAAAATATATGTGCGTGCCTGTTTAGAGGGCAAATTTCAGTTAGAAAACTTTCCCACCATCATCCCTTGGGTCAAATACCGCAAATACAGAAAGGCCAGGCAAGCCTTATCTGTTATCACACCTAACAGCTCTGCGCTCATTCACAGGCTGGTCGCTGGCTTTTTACCCACTCGGTTCTGCAAAACATACCCAAGAGCCGATGGCCACAGATTTCTAATGTACCACATTAGGAATCTGGTCACCCAGCACTGGGAAGTATTTTAGTACTTGTCTGTATTCAAAGTAAAAAATGTAACTTCAAAAAAAACCAACCCCAAAATCCACATGACAGGCAAAACTGGGGAAAATAAAATATGTAACTACAGCAAATGTAGCTGTGAGGAAACAAGCCCTCTTCCCTGATGATGAATTATACTTTGCTTGCAACAGATGCAGCTCTTTATATTTGTTTTCTGCATAAATCTACATATTAGCCTGAAAGCAACTGTACGTGCTTTGTCTTGCCTTGATTCCATCACTCACTGCTCTTTTCAGCTGGGGCCTTTGAGCACAGCTTTGCTCTAGCAAACAGCCCGTTTAGTGGCTTTTCCAGTCCCAAAATCGCAATGAGGGAGTGGGTGGACATTCACAGAATCACAGAATCACCTAGGTTGGAAGGGACCTTTTAAGATCATCTAGTCCAACCAATGAAAAAACCAAAAAAACCCAAAAAAACCCACAAAAAAAACCAAACAAAAAAACCCCAAAACAACACACAACCCACACACAACCCCCCCACACACCACCACACCACCCAACACTAATCCATATTCCCGAGCACCATGTCAACTCCTCTCTTGAATACCTCCAGGGATGGTGCCTCAACCACCTCCCTGGGCAGCCCATTCCAATGCCTGACAACCCTTTCAGTAAAGAAATATTTCCTAATATCTAACCTGAACTTCCCCTGGCGTAACTTGAGGCCATTACCCCTTGTCCTATCATCTGTAACTTGGGAGAAGAGACCGACCCCCTCTCTCTACAGCCTCCTTTCAGGTAGTTGTAGAGAGCGATAAGGTCTCCCCTCAGTCTCCTCTTCCCCAGACTGAACAACCCCAGCTCCCTCAGCCTCTCCTCGTAAGACTTGTGCTCCAGTCCCCTCACCAGCTTCGTTGCCCTTCTCTGGACCTACTCCAGCACCTCAATGTCTTTCCTGTGGTAGGGGGCTCAAAGCTGGACGCAGTACTCGAGGTGGGGTCTCACCAGTGCCGAGTACAGGGGGACGATCACCTCTCGGGTCCTACAACATTGACCACATAGTGACTTTGCTGCACGCATGGTGGAGCTTGTGACCTTCCTTCTACCCTCAGCCACCAGTTCCTGCTGACAGGGTCAGCATCTCCCCGGCCACCAGCGATGGGGAGAGCCCTAGGGCTTGTAGGACCCAAGGAAACAGGGAGAGAGAAGCCGGGGTGGGTGCCGTGTCTGTGTGACCCAGTGCCAGAGACAGGAGCTGCTGCGACAGCCACGGGTCTTGTTCTGCAGTTCGATTTATATCATCTATAATTTATTGCATGCTGCCAACCAGGCAGGCTGCCCTGGAGCTGGGGTGGCCGGTGAGGACGGCTGTTGGTGTACTGCAGCAAATCCCCAGCGCAGACGGGCAATGGGTTTGCCCCTGGAGCCTTATTCCCCAAGAAAAGCTAGAAGTGGGAGCACGCATGGGGTGCAGGTGGTGGGAGGAACATCCTGCAGTCGCAGCTGGAAAAGGTGAAAAGAATAGGTACTGAATATAATTATCTTATTAAACGGTGAGCCCATTTTTTCAGCTTTTCTTAATCTTGTTTAACGCTATTGGTGTCAAGTTAAATTATTTTTAATTGTTTTTACAAAATGCATCTGATGAATATATGGTTTTCTCTATAGAATCTCCCAGAACATAATTCTCTGAGAGAATTTATTTTCCTCTCTTCTAAGGAGTCTTATTTAATATCTGTGCACTGGAAATTGAAGCGACGAAGCAAGTAAACAATTACTGCGGTGTGTCATTAATGGGAGCAGCCTTGTCCTACAGCCACAGTGAACATCCCTATCCTCATAGACAAGAGCCTTCCTTGTTTTGCTCCTTCCCAGGGTCCCATCTGTGCGTGCCAGCCTAAGCAGCTCCTGCTGTCCCGGAGTTTGTCCCCTCCCCTGGGGAAGGCTCAGGGATAATCTCCTTTACTGGTGCTTGTGGGAGGGAGGGGCAGCTCCATCCCCACTGAGGGCTCGCTGGTTGGTCTCCAGGGCAAAAGTGGGATGAAATGAAGGATGGCTTTGAGGCTGAATTCAACAACTGAGACAAGCTTCTGCTCATTTTACAGTGTGAAAGCATCACCTACAAGTGGCTATGGGGCACGGGAAAGTGTGTAGGGAAGTGACTGGGATTAGCAGCAGCAGAGAGGATGCAGGTACCAACAGTCCCTGCTCCCTCTGGTCCTGCAAAGCCATTTTTCATCACAGAGGGTGGGTACAGAACTGCTTACCAAAGGGGGCTTAGATAGGGATAAGGAATGGTAAGCTTTTACAGGCAGGGCTGAAAGCTGGGAGGGTTTTGAAGGGGCCCACGGCTCGGCCACCCTGCCTGAAAGGGGCATCTTCCTGACCTCTTCCCTTGAGTGTGGCATCAGGCCAAAGCCATTTCCATGGCAGAAAGGCACCCACCATTTGCAGGGACAAAGAAACATGCATTTTTTCCCCCCATAAAAAAATTGAAAACCAGAAGGTTCTGCTTCTGAAATCTCTCATTACCAGAGCAGCAGGTCAGAGGGATGCTGCTGAACTCAGCGCACAAATGCTGGGGTAGGACAGCAAAAAATAGAAAGCAAATTGCCATGACCTATTACTCTGGAGAAAAGATCTATTTCTGATACATGCACTATTTAAACACAGGTATTGCTCGCTAGACTCGGGCTGTAACCCACTTAGGCAAAGCTTCAGACATAAATCAAGGTCATTGCCAGCTCCTGGCTGCTTACTCACCAGTGACACACCAGCACGACGCAGCAGGACAGAACGAGACTGATCTACATTATCACAGAAGGAACAACACAGTACATATTAAAAGGCTAGATTATCAGTGCACAGGGTTAATTTCCAGGTCTTTAGGTTGTAGCTCTGGCAGGCTGTGGGCTGTTAGTGTGAGCTCTGAGCTCGCCTACGCTGGGATGGGAAAGCAGATCCTCTCCGGTCATGGGAAAAGGGAGACGGGGGCCAAGAGAAGGAGACGTGCAGGGGACACCGCCACAGCCAACACATGCTATGTACACTCGACAGCATCCTGCCTTCTGCGCAAGGTACGGTGCCAGGCAATACAGTTCTGACTACTCCATCAGCGTCCAAGAGGCAGGAGAAAGTCTCCTGGCTGCAGCCACGAAGCGGATTATCACTGACATAAGCTCTTGGTATTCCCCAACCTAAGCCCTGTGATGCAGCAAACAAGAAAAGCTCTCAGTATGATGGAGAGAGATGTTATTGCTGAAGGCATCTCCCCCTATTGCTATTCCCAGCAAAGCTTCAAGGTACAGACTGAAACCAGAGATACAGGTGCTGGTACTTTGGCTCAGCAACTGGCATTAGGGTTACGCTGTGTCTAACAGGAGAGGCTGGCTCCCAAACAGACAGCAGATTCAGTTCCCGACTGTCATTCCAGGATATTTTGGATAAACCAACTGTATCTATTTAAATGCCTTAATAATCAACTAACGGAACGCAGGAGTTCAGAAGTAGCGGTAGATTTAATCCAGCTCTTGAGAGCTTTATCTGTTTATTTTACAGGATCCTTGCAAGGCAGAAAACTCCATCTTCAGCTATTCCTAAACTGCAAAGTGGGCGGGTTGGGTATTTCTGACTGTGTTGCAAGAAAGCGTGGGACCAACATTTGCATTCCCCTGCAAGAAAGCCGGCTGGCGGAGCTTAGGAACAGACGTACCTTTCAGCAGTATAAAGCCTGATCCTACATTATATGGAAGAAAAAACCTGAAGTTAACTCCCAAGACTGACCTAGACTATATAAAGAGTAGGACACTGTAGCACATCGCTGCAGTGAATGTTTATGTCCCTGTACCATGTACTGCAGCCTGGGCTTTGCCTACAGCCTTGTGCCACCGGTTTTCCCACTGGAACTGGAAGTCGGTGAAACAGAAAGTGAATAATCCTCTTAGTGGGGCTGGCGCCGGCTGCCATCTTCCGTGCTGCGCTCCAATTAACACCAGCGGCTAAGCCTCGCTGGAGGTTTTGTTATTAATTGTGGGAGGGAGGGAGAATTGAGCATGCTTAGTGCATGGCTGCTTGGGCTGGGAGAAAGGAGATGTCCTAAAATAACAGGGAAAAAGACAATTAATGCCTTGAAAGTGGCACTGAATCAACACCATCCTCATGATGGAGGATCCCTCCTGGTGGGGACCAGTCAATAGTAGCTCTGTTCATGCTGGGGCTCACTACAGACACCCCCGTAAGCCAGGGCCTGGGACACGCTCCTGAAATCCCAAAGCTGCTTTTCTTTGGGGCCAGTGGGTCTGGAAGTGGCCCTGGGGTGTTGCTTCTGTCCCAAGAACCAGCAGTGTGACTGGAGCTCAGCTTTGGCTTTGCACCCCAAACCGAATCCCTTTCCCATCAATAGTGTCAAACCCTCCACAAAACACAGCCCAAGCATTGTTTCTACTTCAACAGGATTTTGAAATTGGAAGCTAACCCCTGTGACTTTTCCAAGTTCACAATTGATCCATGGTTATTCTTTTAAAGAGAGGGTTGCAGAGCACTTTGCTTTGTGTGAATGTGACTTCTGAGGTCTCGAGGTTCGACTGATCTCAAAGGAAAATCTTGTTTGTTTGCTTTAAACACAGAATTCAGAAGTTTTCAATGATTTTCCTTCTGGGAAAAAGCAAGAAGCCCTCCCCAGACATGCACAGGATGCGATGGGACTGGAGCTGCAGCATCCTCTGCTCCCCCGGCTGCCGCCCAGCTGGTCTCACCCTGCCCTCACCCCAGGCACTCTTATCGTTGTGCTTCCTGAATAACTCATAAATGGAAAAGCCATCAAGTGTGCTAAAACTTAACGGTGAAAACTCATAAGTAATGAGAACATACTTAAGATTAAAGAGCCTGGCTACGTTAAATAGGGAGTTGCTTTGATACGCACAAACCAGTGCCTTCCATTGGACTGCCGGGTAAAATTGCGCACCTCTCTGAAGGGACACGATGCCTAAAAATAGTCTACTTTGTCCCAAATGCTTTTTAAGGCAAGTCAAGATTGTTACACACCATAGGAAGAGATTTTTCTCTTTTTTTGCTTTGGGTTTTTTGCAGCTCTCTGGGCAGAGGTAAATGGGAATATTGCTGGCACCCAAAAAAGTGAGATTCTGGGAGCCCAGGCTTTGCTGCAGTGAAGAGGATGGCTCCAGACTGCCCAGCTCCCACAACATGGATGCCCTGTGAGGATGGCTGAAGAAAACACTTCTTTCCAGAAGCTGCTTTTCCTGTGTTTCCCATGCCAGGAGGCTGTGCGAGGGAAACTGGATCAATGCAGGAGCACAGGCAGGCGTGCCCAGGTCAGGTCTGCCTGCAGCTCCTCGCACAGGCAGCCTCCTCCCCTTATCACTTTGTTGAAACAAAAAGTGTGTAATTCTTATGTTGCAACACAATTGGAAGGAGATTAGCCTCAGAATGAGATTAGGGGAGCTATTAATTGAACAGGAAAGACAGACAGACAGACAGCATCCGACACCAGGCTCTTCCCATTTCAAGAGTTTAAGCTTATTAGCATGGCTGTATGCGCTGTGCTCCTCGGGATCCCGTTTAGGGAGGTCAGAGGCAGAGGTGGACAGTGATAGCTGCCTACAGATCCAATTGGGAACGACTTTCACTGATGGCTCCTTTTCATTTTAGCTGTGGTTATTAATGCCTCTGGACAGACCTGGTCTGTGGGGCTTGAGTGGATGGAGGAGCATTGCCCACTGCCTGTCCTGTCCCAGACACGGCTCCCTTGGGGCCAGAGCTACGCTGAGCCTGAGGGACCCACTCCCTCAGGACTGGCAGTGGGGCTGGCTCTTGGCTTGGGTGGAGGGATCATCACATTTGCTCCCTCTCCATCCTAGGCATGGTATCCCTGGCAGTGGCATCGATGTTCTGCTCCAGGTGAGATGCCCAAGAGATGCTCACCACAGCTGAGGAACAACAGTTGGCCCTCTCTGCAGCTGTCCTGCCCTAGAAAATGCTTGACAAATGTTGGTTCCTCTGTGCTCTTATCTCCAAAAAATGAGACAAAACAGGAGCAGGGACAAGTCATGCTGTCAGGAGCCCGAAAATGCCATTTCCCCAGAGTATGCAGCAGATTTGCAAAGACTCAGGACCAGAGCTCAGCTTTGTAGCGTCCACACCTCAGACTTTTGCCCAAACATAGCCCAGAAGCCCCCACATTTCTGCAGGTTGTGTGTGCGCAGCTTTCCAGGGATCGCACGTGGAGAGGAGTGACGAGCAGGCTGCTTCCTGGGAGTATACCATATTATTCCAGGCAGTGGAAATAGAGCATCACTTCTCCTCCGTGCACAGCTCTAGCGTGGCTTCTCCTCCATGCACAGCTCCAGCATCTCTTCTCCTCTATGCACAGTCCTGCTGTGGCTCAGTCTCAAAGGGCTGTTTCCTCCCCTCCCCGCAAGAGTTATTATAATTTTCCTCACTTGTGGAGGGCTGGCCATGCTGAGGGCTTCCACTGGCTTCCTCACACTGGGCAGAAGCCAGATGTGCACAGCACAAGCAGAATCATTTCCCCCGTGAGCAGGACTGGAGCCACATTTTCTAATTGTGAGTTTTTGCTCAAAATGGTGTAGCAGTTACGGAGAGCATGGTTATGTGAACATGTCTTATCTGAGTCATTAAAATGAATTAAATATCACTCCTATGGCTCTTGGCAGCATGGCCATCAGTATTCATACACTGGATTTTTGCCATGGGACCTCAGCTGCTCTAAAACTGTGGCCCCTCTGAGACACTAAAGACGCAACTTATTTTTAAGAGCCCTGAGCATTATTACCCCGCTGAAAGGAACCAAACGCACACCTTGTGAAAACCTGTTTAAAACAGACCCAAAGAAGAGCAGGGGGGCGCTGCCTTCCCAGCACCTCCCAAGCCTGGGGTGGACACAGGACGCAGCCTGGGGGGAGGGCTCGTTGCTCTGCCCGTCCCCAGGTGCTTTCTTTGCTGCCACCCCCTTAACCATCGCTGCAGTACGGACCAAGCGGATCTATGAGATACAGCATACACACCGAACGGCTCCTTCCCTCCCGTGGCGGCGGGGGGAAAAGAGAGTTTCCCCTGGTGCAGAACAGCATCTAACGCCAGAGCCCCCCACAAGAGGCACAGGGAGGGACCCCGGAGCCAAGGCTGTGCCTTGGAGGGGCTGCACACCCTGGGGATCCCCAGGGACCCCAACCGATTGTGGGCTCCCTCTCCTCTCTGCACACTTACCGCTGGGGCTTGTTTCAAGCTGCTGAGTCACAAACACAGCCAAACACCAAAAATAACTGCGATATCTGCAGCCCCTCGCACTTGGGAATTGCAGGTAGATTTTTGCCTGTCCGAGCAGAATGCGTTGCAATGAGATATCCAAGTTCCAAAAGGCTCCTGTTAGAGGCTTGCGGTGTCTCTCTCACACCCACAAATGACCACAGCTGAAAAATGGGGTTGGAATAATTCCCTTTAAAATTTCCAGACACCCAAGCTAGCTTAAGGTCACACAGAGAAACCTGTCAACTGCCCTTTACATGCTCTTTAAGAAAAAAAAAAAAAAAAAACCACCGGTCCATGTAAAATTCATCAAATAAATCAAGTTATGGTTAAAAATACTGACTTAGGATGAATTAGGATCTCTCTCAAGGATCCAGTAGGTTCCTGAAATACATCTACTTTTCAGCTGTTGCTATTGCTGGTTAATAGAAGATGCACCCACAAATGCGTCAGACTGGGAGCTGCAATACATTTGATTATGCAAAGCACTAGATAATACGGAGTATTTTGTGGAGTATCCCCTAATATCTTTGTAAGCTGCTGAAAAGCAGCAAGAGATGGGCTCAGGCTGAGCTGGGACTCTGAAATCAGAAACACTGAGTTCTTCGCTATCCTTTAGCTTCCTGCCCAGTGCCTATAGAAATCCTGCTGTGTCTGAGTTTGTCCAGACAAGGAACAGGATTTTTTTCACTTCTACCCACATTACATCAAAAGGGCTCAAGTCCCAATTTTCCTACTGCATTACAGTTTGCAACACTATCTGTAAGGTGGCGAGCCAGATGTGCAATCGCTCTCTCAGGCATTCAGACTGGGTGTTATTTAAAGGATCTGTCTCCCAAACTGTGTTTCTACAGGGGTGGTTAAAGGAAAAAAGAGACCGGCCAGCGTGAAAACAAAGTGCAGCCTGAAAGCATCCGATTTGCAGCGTACTCACATTCATCTTCCACCCCGGGCTCCTCATTCAAGCCATTTTGTGAGAAATCCCAGCACTTGTCGGGCCAGGAGGAGCCCTACGCTGGCTGCCTACGGCTCCGCTCCCTCCTTCCCCTGCCCGCCGGTGGCCATTCCTCCGGGACTTGCCAGTTGAGTTGAAAAACAGACTTTTAATTCATTTGGCATCAAAGATTCCAGCTTAACTCTTCTCAGCAGCTGTCATGTCCCACCGAAGGAGCCGTGGTGCCAATTGCTTCCAGTATAATCTCCCCTCCGAACGCCTAGACGATGCTTGAACTCGTCTTAACCCTCTGGATGGATGGAGATCTCTCCGCAACGCCGGGAGAATATGATGCTGCTCTTTCCAAAAGCCTTCCCTTTTACATGCCTCGACCTTGCAAGGGAAATCCTGTCTCACTTGAATTATTCATAATACTTTCTGTTCTGCCAGCTCCAGCATACATTTTCAATCATTAATATGTCATGACTTTTCATCCTTTTTGGACTTTTATCTTTTCTCCTGCACGACTCGCTGCTTTCAAAAATAATGCAATCATGGAGATATTAATTAGCATTCATCTGATTTACTAAATAAAAAAAATGTCTCCATCCTAATGCACGCCCTTCCTGGTGGGAAATACCACTTGAACAGCTCCGGGAACAGGGATAGTGCTGGCTGGTTCTAGCAAAAGCAGTGCAAACCATGTTTGGAGCTCACGCTTTTGGCAGTATTACCCAGCTTGCAAGCCTGTCTGGTGACGGAAGGCAGGGTAGGCTTCCAGCATCTAAAGAAAAAAAAGTCCAAGGAAGGTAACTGTGCTGTGAACTCTATAAAAGAGTGTTTTCTCATCCTTTTTAAGTAAAGCTGGTGGTAAATCGTGGCATTCTTGATG
>KZ506216.1:90307-102016 GCA_002844005.1 Limosa lapponica baueri
CAGCCAGGACTGCTCAGCACCGTGCCTGGTGCTGGCATTTCCCATTTCACTTAAGCTACACAAGCGTCGGCTGCCTGCTCCAGCCCATAATTATATGGCAAATTACTGCACATTTCCCAACAGCTAAATTATTGTGTGCTTTTTTTTTTTTCAAAGAAGTGAATATTGTAAACATTTACACTGACTTCTACTATGTCTGAAATTGTGAAGCTGCACTTCAGGATGGGCTGTCCTTGGCTCAAGCAGGAGCCAAATTCAGGATTCAAAACTCTGGGAAACTATTTCTCAGAGTTTAGCGGGATTTTTGAAATCACTGATTGTGAACCAAGAGGTAACATCTAACCAGCATGGCTGGGACCTGCGGCCTAATTTTACTGAAGTGATTAAAGGCGGGATGTGCACGTTGGGCACATACAAACAGCAAAGCTTGCTCCCCCTGCTGAAGTGTTGGAAACTTGAATCCTCCATCTAAATTTGAGTGGTAATTGTGCTGGCTCATTTCTCTCTCTCTGGCATTGGATCTACTAAGATATTACATATTTCAGTATTTTCTAGCATGCGGTTAATACCTTTCACCAAATGCTCCTAACAAATTCCTTGACCTACACGTAAAGCAGTAGCAAGGTCCTTCCCTGGGCTGGCAGAAGCCACGGCTGGGGGAGAGGCAGGATTGGGGTACAAGCCGGAGTCCCTGTGCCTGCAGCCGAGGTGCAGAGCTCTGCGGCTGGGTCGTCCGGCAGCACCCACAGCCCTGCCTGGGCCACGGGCACAGCGGTCCTGAATGGCAGCAATTCTTTAGGAAGCTTAATACTTCCTTTCCAATATGGGATTAGGACTTTAATAGGTTTCTGCTAATTCTTTAAGAGAGTGGAGCACAAACAAATACATCTCTGCAGCTAAGGAGTTTTTCTTGATGCTGATGCTGTCTCCCCTTGCCCATCCTTTGAATACATCTCAGCAAGTGCTCACATTCCTCAAAATAATCACTCAAGCAGCTACGAGCATGTCACTGTCCCAGCCACCCGCACCGACCATGAAGCCCATGTTGCCTGCAAGCCCATCGCAGTGCCTACAGCAAGGAGGGAGCCATGGGCTGTGCATGGGTCGCAGGCAGCAGAGCTATATCTGGGGGAAGAGGCTGTACAAAATTCCAGCCCAGCTCTGGTACGCTTCCCCCCCCGGGGTTAGGTGCCCTCCACCAGAGAGGACGAGCACTCTGCATCCCTCCCAGGTTGGTGCTGGGTGCAGCATTACTTGTTGGGTCCAAAATACTGCATCCTCCTCCCCTGGGATGCTGCAGGCTCTTGAGCTAATCTTATAATGCAAATAACATGCAACTGGCCTGTGGGAGACCACAAATTATTTTCATAGCCTGAGTCCTGAAGAAGCTATCAAACATGGTCAGGGAGCTGCTGCATCAGAGAACAGCGGCAGCAATTCCCTCCAGCAGCCGTGCGGAGCAGCCAGGGGTTAGGAGAATCACCTGTAGATCGGGGGCTAAGGAGATACTCAAGGTAATGAATAACAATAATTAAACAATCAAATAATAATTGCATGGATTCAGCTGTGTAAAGCCCCCCAGACCTCTTGTTTCCCCCTCAGGTGCCTGGGGAGCTCCTATGTATGCTGGGCTATCTGTAGCTCAGGAACCCATCAGTTATAAGCCTATTTTGGGCAGTAACTACAAAAAAATAAGGGTTAAAAAACCAGGTAAACATTTCTACTCTAGTTAAGTTTTCTGACAAAGCAAGGAAGTTTCAGTTTCAGTGGACCTCTGACATATATCTTCCCCATGGAGAGACTTTATCCATTTTGCTGGCAGCTGCAGAGCTGTACTCTCACTTTGCTGGGCTGCTCCTGCCTCTGCAGCCCTGGGACCAGGCACTGGAGGCAAGCACAGGAGCTGGGCTCCTTTATGTACCACAATTTCAGCCTGGTGTTGTTGGATTTGCATTTGAAGCTGCTATTAACTGCCAGGGTAATGAGGAGCCTGCACAAGATTTGGAATAGTGAAAGAGGATGAAAGTCACCCAAAGAAAGGCTGTGAATGTGCTGATTACACCTAGGTTGAGAAGAGCTGTGTTTGGGGCTGATGCTGGTTCCCAGAAGCAAGGGAGTGCTGTACCAACACAATTCCCCATCAGCAATATGTTCAGGCTTGAGATATTTTAGGGCTGGGAGAGCTGCAACTTGGGCAAGACACACTGGGAGAAAGCCAACAGCATCCTTTGCCTGAGCACCAGCACATGCTTGGGGCTGGAGTGGTGCAGGGACATGGGGAACAGGGCATGGGAGAGATGGAAATCTCTTCAGAGAGCTAGAGGCCACCATAAGGTAACACATGCTTCTGCAGCACTAATGTAAGCATTTCACTCCAAGCCTCTTGTGTTAAAACCAGCGGGGTGGGTTAGACACCAGGATGCTGTGCTCTATGCACAGGGAGGTGCTCCTTCACCTCCTCGCGGTCCCCTCTCCCTGCTGTGGTCCTCACCATCTCACCCCGGATATTCTCCTGTCTGCACCCCAGAGCAGGAGTTCTTCCTATTTCTCTTCCTCCTTCGTGTCAGCTCAAACACAACCCAAAACTCCCCCATGTCCCCTCACTCTGTGGTTCCCAGCACCTGATGCTGTGGTACTCACTCTCACCCATCTGCAGGCCTTCAGAGAAAGGCAAAGAAAAATAGGGTCTGGTTGTCATCTAGAATACACCTGGGCAATACATTTGGCCTGGCCTTGGCAAGAAGCTTCTTGTCTCTGCAACATGGCATTTGGGTGGTTACTGCCTCTTGCCTTCTCTGTGCTTGCTGCTCTTCACTAAAGAGGAGACAGGTTTCCTGAGGTTAGCTTGAAGGACATGGAGCCACATGCAGACCATCAGCTCCACAGAACCTTTCCATCTCCTGTGCAATCCACCTCTCATGTCCAGAAAGGGAGGGGGGGGAAAAGCATGGCAAGAGGTGCAGGAAGCAGCAGAAAGATGTGAGCTGCTGAGCCGTCCCCAGGACCAGGGACCACAGGTCTGGGGCCATGCACACCCATACCTCCCACCTCAGGAGCACAGCCATCTCTGGCAACATACACCCAAACCCCACGTCATCATTCAGGGGATGATCACTGAAGGAAACCTGCATCGTATTTCAGTTTTCTTTAATCAAAGGGCAGCTCTAAGTTGACCTGGCATAAACTGATAGCTCACAGAACTTGCCCTGAAGTAATCTACGTACATATTTCACCAAGTCACCTTTAAAATTGCTGAGGCGGTGGTGATGGCCTGGCCAAGGGAAGGGCTGCGAGGGAGCACATGCGTTTTGGGCTCCTTTGCCACGGGGCTGGTACGTGTGGCATCCTCCAAGCCGCAAGAAAAAGGCAGCATGGCCCAGGCTTATCACACATCGCAGGGGACATCGCTTGTGTGTCAAGGGGGACAAAAATCTGAGGATTGCATTTACCCCAGGGGCATTTTATGGCATTATCCCCAGAGCTACAGAAGCCTTCTGTTAGAGAATTAAAATTTGGCACAAATTGCAATACTAAGTCACCAAGAAGCAAGTAATGATTTTTAGAAATCATTTGTATCTCTGTTGTCCCCACCTGAGCGAAGGGACCCTAGCTGTTTTCCCCTTCCCGCAGTGCAACCAAGTTAAAGGTGGGCGGGTGAAGCCACGGCATCTCCAGCAGCATCATCTGCTTCTGTCCCCCTGCCAAGGACCTGGGTACCAGTGGTTCTGCCACAGGCTGCAGCATCTGCTCCAGGGCTCCCACCAGCAGCCTCCCCAAACCAAGCCTCTCCTGGTACCACACAGAGGAGAAGACCCTGCTGTCCTGCCAGCCAGGTGCCAGCTGAAATAAATGCTCAGCCTTTGCTGCTCATGTTTAAGGGGATGGGGGGGACAAAAGACATACAAAAACTCATCTCTTGCTATTTCTGCCTTCCCAGCCTCTCTCCATCACATGTGGCACTGGCAAGAACAGCAGCTACATAAAGCTCACAGGTTTCATGCAGTTTCTTCTGTTTTAATTAAATCCCACTGCCATTTTTATTTACTTAAAATTTTGCCTTCTCAGTCTGCTCGCTCAGCTCATGTTGGAACTATATAATTAGCACCAGTCATTATGCAGCTCCCCAGAGTTTACAAAGTTGGCAGATTTTTTTCATCCATTTAAGGCTTTTAGAATCCAGTAATAGTAATTTTGTAATTAAAAATATATCATTTTCTGAGGTGGTTTAGTTCAGCACAGCTCTCACCTTGCACAGCCACAGTCTCAACCCTGTTAAACCCTTTCCAGGTCAGTGGTGATGGGCATGTTTTTCCCACACTTCTATCTGACAGACATTCAGGGGTTAACTCTGCCGTATACTTTTATTGCCATGTTTTATTTCGTTATTACAAGTGTATTGTGAAATTTAATTGGCAGGTAGGTAGTGGAACAGATTAAAATGCATTAACATTTATTGCAAACTCTGTTTATACGATTCTATTTATTTCAGGTTGACTGTGGTTCACGGCAGCATGTTGTTTTTAGCACAGCAGCCTTTTAAATATGCCACTATAACAGCGCTTTGTTTATTCCCTTGATGTATATTTGAAAGAAAGATTTACTTAACAGGCCTGATCTAATGTAAAACCCGCTGAATTCAAAGAGACATGGGCAGTTTTAGGGCCAGATCCTTTATGGACAGACTTACAGTTTTAAAATGAGGTTATGCAAACAGGTATCAGACACAGCCGTGATGAGCTTGGGACTGCCCAGGCCTAACTAGCCCATTCCTGTAACTCTGGGTAGGAGCAGCTCCCATTCCTGGGAAATTCAATGGCAACAGGGACTGTGACAACAGCAGAGAAGCCCATCCATCATGCTCAGCAGAAGGAGCAAGTAGGGAGAGGAAACATCCAACCAAAAACCCATGGGGAAGTGCTGGCTGGGAAGGAGATAGCATCCCAGCTCCTGTCCTTCGAGAGAGATGCTCTGGGGAGCCAATGTCCATGCAGAAATAATAACAGCCTGCAGCAGAGGTGCCATGCAATACACAGCCTGCTCTTCCTCTGCACGTCTGTATTTAAGCAGTTGTGAAACTGCACAAACCAGACACAGGCGCCAATAGTAAAAGATGTGAGCACCACTGCAGCGCTGGGCAGTGCCTCCACCTGCACCCACCCTCTATCTGAGGCTGTGCTGCTCCAGGGTACCCACCCCTCACACCCTTCCTCTGCCCTGTTTCCTTCGCCTGTTTTCATAAGATGGTTTTCCTGTGACAGTAGACCCTGTTTGAGGTTTCTAGCTTTGGTTTAACACAGCATCCCAAGACGTCTTGAGAAAAGCTCCTCAAAAGACAGATCAATTATTTGCTCAAGTTATTAGCTGGCAATAATGGCTTGTTATTAAAACTAATATTAAGGCATTTTAAAAAAAATGCTTTGGCCTGATAGAGCAATGACTCCTTTGTAAATCCTCTGGGTGGTTCATTAACCTGATAGACTGTGCTGTCTGCTATGCATGCAGAATTGTGTGTTGTTTGAAGTGGGCTGCAAAGCCTCTTATGTTGCCTCTTCCTCCTCTACTGGGGCTGCCTCAGCTGCCCAGTACTGGGCAAGGTCCCCTGGTACCAGTGGGTGCCTTTCAGAGCTTGTCCCATTCACTGGCCCCCAATCCATGAAGCAACGGAGACTGGGATAAAGCAATTCCAGAAGAGTACAGCATCAGCATGACTATTCAGGCAATAGCAGCTCAATCATTCATTTTAATTAAACTCTACTAAGTTGATAGACAGCAGTCACCTCTGGAAGATGGGTATCGCTTCATAACCCCTCTTCCAAATTGCCTTCCCTGAGGTTACACTCAAAGAGATCAGTCTAATTCCTCAAGCATAAAATATTTTAGGAATCTATTCAGACCTTGACATGCCAGGCTGCGATTAATCAAAAATTGGATTTTAAATGTCTTATCAGAAAGAAATACAATTGGGTGAAACAGCGTTTTTTCTTCCAAGAAAGTGAAAAAGCCAAAGCAATGGCATGGCAGACTCCAGACAAGAGCTGCAGGCTGGAGGTGCCCCAAGCCTATCCCTGGGCTAGGGTGGGAGGGTACCCTCCAGGCTGCAGAACAAAAACTCAGTATTTTTATCAGTCTGTTCAGGAGGTGGTGAGTTTTTTTGTGTTTCTTCACTGCGCTGTATCAAGTAATCAGACCAGAGTGGCTCCAGGTGAAGTGCCAGACCAGCAGGGACTTGGGCGGAAAGTGTGGCTGGAGTGAAAGAAACCCCTAAGACCCTGTGTGTGATATTGATGAATTAGCTACTCTTGAATCAGCTTAATTGCTAGCTTTAAAATTTGTGCAGCAGCTCATCAGTAGTAAAGCCAAGAAATGAAAATATGTAGGTGAATATAGATGTAAAAAAACATTGCATTGAGTGAGTGTAACCTACAGCAAGGATACAACCCCTCCATTTCCTACACCTCTGCACCCTGCCTGGCCATCTGCAGCAAACGGGGATGCTCTGGACACCTCGCTGGGCAATAATCACAATTTTAGGTCAAAAAATCTCTGTGCTTCAGCGTTGCTCAGAGCCGTGCTGCTGCCTGTAACAAACCTTTAGAGCGTCTGTGGGGGGTGGCATGGAGCAGCAGACCAAGTGTCAGAAGAAGACAACTTGTGGTAGCAGAAGGGGAAAGCACAGCTCAGACAGGAGCGTCAGTATTGCAGTGGGGAACCCAGGCCCTGAATTATACTCCTGCCATTTATTTTCATGTTATCTCCTGTTTCAATCTCTGCCAGTGGGCATGGTCACCACGCCTGACACGCAGGGCAGCGGCATCACCTCCCACAGGAGGAGGGATACTCCCAGCACTCACACTAAATCACCTCTTCTGTTTTCTTATGAAGATGAAGTCAGACTTTTCGGCTAAAACAGTAATAAAGAACAATCCCAAACTAATGTAATCCTCTACTAGCAAAAGCCCACCTGCCTATCTGATCGCAAGTGAAGTGCCAACAACATCCAGGGATGCTGAATACAAACGGGTTGGGGTTAGGCATTTCCAGGCCTCGGGAGATTTAACTTATAAAGCCATGTTTTATTTCTCTGAGCTATTCTCAAGCTGTTTTCAAAATGTATGTGTCACTTCATTTTCACATCTTTGTATTGCTTTGGGCTTTGAAATCTCTTCTTTGCCGGCTGAAGCTGAGCTTACAGTAAGCCATCAATATCAGCCATTCAGAATTAATGCCAAGAACTCCCAGCTAATATTTTCTTCATCAAAAGAGATCATTGGAGAAAGATCCTAATAATTCTTTGTCCTTTGTAACAGCATTAGGATGTAGAAGTATTAAACAGCAATTACGTCTTATCTGCTATGTAAATGGCTATAATTTGAATTTATGAATAAAGTATACTTCTAATACGGCTAAAGCGCGCAGCCCACTCAATTGTGCAGGTATTACAGAGTGCTGGGGCTTGTGTGGGATTTATCACAGTCAGTTTAAATGTTTGCATTATGGCAGGAACTGCCTTCATGGGTTACATTTTTAAGGAGCCCCGATAGCTCCCAGGGGAGGGCCAGGGCTGGTGCTCCCCTTTGAGACCTCCCAGCAGGTCCTTACCCTCCCAGCTGCCACCAGCTGCAGGGTTGGGTGCACAGGATATAAAAACAAATAGGAAAACTGGTTCCCAAAGGCAAAATTACCCTTTTAATACACTGCAGGCAAGATTTCTAAGAAGCTTTCTAGGCTTTCTCTTTTTCCACAGGCTGTATGAGGTTTGTCAACACGGTATTGACACCAAGATACTTCTCTATTGTCCCGCAATCTGGCCGAGCAAAACCAAAGAAAACCTAAACCAAATGAAAACAGCAAAAAAACCCAGACCCACATATTTCTCTGATGGTCAGCAGTAAACTGGGCCCTGCTCATCCCCATCCTTGGGAACCCAAATCAGCCCAGGCACAGCCACAATGGGACCGGCTGGCCAAACTGCGTCCTCACCCCCACGGCGCAGGTCACCCTCTGTGCCATCCTGCCTCTGGCACGATAAATCATACGAGAAAAGAAACAAAAGCGAAATATTGTTGGCAATAAGCAAATTGCAGAAAGTTCAGAAATGGGGATTAATTTAAAAGCACCGATACCGAGCAGCTTGCACATCAGTCTCTCTCCCCATCTCTATCAGCTCCACAGACGGCAGAGGTGGGGAGGCAGGAAAAGATCTCCCCTTTTCCAAGCCAACCCACTACTAAAGCATTCACAGATTAATTCATTTCTGACCCCTAACACTGCACTGCTTGCCACCTTTTTACATTTTGAGTTGTCATGATCTGCTTCTTCCTTAACAGAGCTTGGAAAGCTTTGTTCCTCCCATCAGGGGGGAAAATTCTCTCAGATAATGGTAAGCCTGTTTTGAATGCTAAATTCCTCTTTCTTGATGGACTAAAAGGAAGCTGTTAAAGTTTCAACCACAGATGCTTCCTTACAGGAAATTCAGGCTGACACTTGGAGAGAGAGGATCCCAGGAGAGGTGTCCTCAGTGCCCTGCTCTGCGCCTTTCGTATAGGTTTATGTAAAATATGACATTAGCTGAGCATCTGAGAGCTGTGTACAAACCACTACCTGCAAGCCTCTTTCAGGAAAAAAATATTATATTAAAAGATATTTGCTCTACATTATTTTTTGCCATTGCAGTTGCTGAAAGATGTGCGGAAGCCTCAGGGGATTCCTTCTGGGAAGAGATACAGGGCACGAAATTCATTAAAGATTTTAAGAAAAGATGTGGGGAATGTCACTCAAGAGAATTTTTCGTTTTCAGGGATCAAAGTTTACCCTGATCAAACAAAAATAAGCTACACTGAAGAAAAGAAAACAAACCCCAGAATTTGGCATTCTAGGTCCATCTGCTGTTGAAAATATGGAAATATCATGAAAATATACTGTCTGCAAAGTATCTCCAGCATGGCCAGCTAGTGGGAAACACCACCAAGAAAAGCAAGAGTGAAAACCATACCGAAAGAGCAGAGTCAGCAGTAAAAAATGGGTTGAAAGGATCTTAAAAGCATAAAAATAAAAAAACCCAAAACAAACAAACCAAAAAACTCAACAAAACCAACAAACCAACCTGGAGAAAAATCAGTGTGTGGGTGGGGGCAGTCATACAGAAGACAAACAGTAAGATAGAGAAGCCCAAAAAACTAAAATAAAGGGAAGAAACTGGACCAACAGAAAAAAGGACTGGGAAAGGTCCTTGCGGCAGCAGAGTTACCAGAAAAATCACACCAACAGAGTGAAAAGAGTTATTTTACAGCTGGGCAGCTGAGGTTAGAGGGGATGCCTGCACCAGGGGCAGGATCAGACCGAGAGCTGCGGGATGCTGGGCTACAGCCTCAGCTGCTCTGCCTGTCTCTGAGGCCTCTCTCTCGAAGCCCTACAGCACTGCTTGGAAAAAGATATTAAAGAGAAAGTTAGTCCATTAATTATTAAATACTGGGGGAGAATTAAAAATTGAAAGAAATGTTAGATAATTTAAAAAATAAAATAGAGCTATGCTGCAGAGGGGGATGCTGGATTCTGAAAAAGCAGGAAGAGATGCTTCAGATTGGTAAATAATTAATATTGAATTTAATTTATTCATATTTCTTTACTTTACTAATGTTCCAGAGAGAAAAGAAGGGCTTAGAGGATGGGGCTGTGTAACTGTAGTTGTGAGCAGAGGGGAGGGAAAGCAGGGAGCCCAGGAGAGCCCAGCAAACCTCTGGCCATCAGCTGCACAGCCGCTTTTTCTCTCGTGCACTTCCAGCATTACAAGAGACATATGTTTCACTACAGTTTTTACATTAAAAGTGTACTTCGATCTCAATTTATGTCAATGGGGTGTCTAAAAATCAGCCCTGTTAAAAGCCATCATTAATTAAGCTATTCTTTGCACGGAAGGGGACAGATGAGATGTGCCTTTCCCAGTGTCTCAGGCAGGAACAGGAGGTATTCCCACACCCCTGCCCAGGGCTCTTGGGTCTATACCGTCACGGAGAGAGAAGCATTATGAAAAGCTCTGGGATCTCCCTGTTTCAGAGGGGATACAGGAGCACAGCAGGGTGCAAGCGGGTCCCCAGGGTGCAGCCGGGCTCGGGATGGTGATGGGACATCCACAGTGCTGCTGCTGGCAGGTACCATTACACCAAGGACACCAGCCAGGTACTAATCCTTTTTTTCAGTGATTAAAAGGGTGTGGATTAGCCTTGGGTAGATTTGCCCATGGTTTGGAGGAGCTCTTATGCTTGGCCACCTCCGTGCCTGAGGCCTCAGCAAGCTGTTAGGGTGCAAGTACTAAACCCCCTGCACCGGGGGACAACAGCCTGCAGGATGGCTCAGGTCCTGACCTCCTGCTCCCGCGCCCAAGGGGGTGTGCTGATGGCCACACTTCCTCTCCCAGGATTTATCTTCACATGAAGCCAAGGAAAGAGCCACCACCAACTATCAATTTCCGATTTTCTCCCTGAACTTTCTCCAACTGTCTAAAGTGAGTTTGGGGCGTAAAGAATTTTCCTCAGACACACATAATCGGCATAATCAGCAAAGCCCTGTCTTTCAGCCCCCTAATTTGCAATGTGATATGATGGCACTTTTTGGCAATAACTAAAGTGATCTATAGTCATGAGGATATAGTCCCCGGGTAGCAGGGAGATTTATGGCTCTGGCTATAACAGATATTTTACTCCTCAGCAGCAATAAAGGCATGGCTGAAAGCTCTACAAAATCAAAATAAATGCAGAGAATGAGGAAGCTTGTCAGGTAATAAAGGAAGTTCTTTAAATCAATGGGGAATTTAAGGGAAAGGTGACTGAAGTTTTTGAGCAAGTGTTGCACAAACCCAATAACGCTGCGCAATTGCTTCCAACAATGCCAACTTTTACCCTGTCTGTGGTTAATGCTATTGTCTATTTTATAAGAGGCTTAAGCTTAATTAAAATGTTTTTATAGATTACATTATACAGTTTTGCAGATCTTTTATTTACTCCATGACAAACAAATTCCAACTATTAAATTATACATATTAGGTGAGCACATAAGTATCAAAAGTGTCTGGACCAAAGTCTGCTTCTGTAAAAAAATCCCACGATTGAGTTACAATAAAACAAGGCAGAGAATTACAACTGTAAAAGCCTAGGTTGATGGCTTGAGAATGATGTTTCCTATCCTGATGTTTCATCTGCATGGGGCCTCTCCGAGCCAATGCGCCAGGGGCTGCGATCTCCTCATGTCCAATGGATAGAGTGGAGAAAGCCACCAGTGCTGCTGGTTCATTGGCTCTGATGTTGGCAACACTGGGAACCCTGATACTGGTGGGCTGCTGCCCATGGATGCTATTTTCGACATTACGCTGCCATTATGACATTGCTGGGAGAAGTGTAACTGGTGCAGCACTGAAAACGGCACTGGCAGCTGGTGGGCTGTCCCTCCCTTGGCTGGTGTATGTGCTTGAAAAGCAAAATCAAGGCTGTTCCTGCTACCAATGCGTGTGCATAGCCCTCATCATCCCAGCACTGGAGCATCTTGGCAGCACCAGCCAGATGGGCACGTGCCTCCGACTGAACAAATACATGATATTATTGCTGTACCATAGTCACCCCTATCTGCCATCCCTGTTTAATTTGCATTTTCCATCTTTATCACAGCTGCAACACAAAATGCAAGCTCAGGAAGGCATGGAGGGTGGCAAGACACTGG
>KZ506216.1:112008-184604 GCA_002844005.1 Limosa lapponica baueri
CCCCCCTTTAAACCACTTGAATCACAAATATAAAGACTGAAAAGCCATTCTCATGTTGGGTTTTTGCTGAAATCCCACTGCAAGGTCCATGTGAGTGTATGTAAATACATGTGCAGAATGATTAAAATAAAAATGCTGCATTTTCACGGTTTAATCAAATTGTAAAATTAATCAGTGGTATGGCTGATTCTACACTACTTCTTACAGAGAAGTGAATGCAATTAAAACATCGCCCAAATTCATAATTGTTGAGCTAGTGTAATAAGCGTGTACAAAACAGGACCCTTGAGACACACAGTTGAGCCCCAAATAGCTTTTTTTATTCAAGATGAGCCCTAGCATCGTGGGAGCAGCAGGAACAGCAGCAGAACTAATTACTTTAGCAAGACCCATTCCATTTAAAAATAAATTAAAAAAAAAAAAGAGAGAAAAAAGCAGGTGCTAAGATCAGACCTTGTGGCAACATTTATCCTTTGCCTGGCAGTCCCTCACCAAGAGCTTTGCAGAGGGTCGTCTGTGTTACATGGTCCCATGAAAGGTGCAAGGACAGGGCTTTGCCCTAATAAAATCCCAGTGCAACTGAGGTATAGGAAAATAAATATGCAGTGTTGTTTTTCCTCTGGAGGTATTATTAATAAAGAACAGAAAAAAATAAGCCAAATGTACCATTAGTAGTATTGAATGGTTATGGAGAGATTTCAGGTCCGGCTTGAGTTACCAGCTCTGGGCAGCATGGGTGCTCACTGGTATTCAATGCAATGCTGTCACGTGCATACTTCCCCCAAACACTGAAGATGCTGAAGAATGACAGTGAGCAAGCTTTAATCCCTGGGAGGTACCCAATATCCCCACATTCTGAGAGGGGGCGGGGGAAGGAAATAATCTAGGTGAGCTAATACTGAGTACAGGCAGAGTTAGAGAACTGGAATCCTATAGCCATCAAAAGATACAAAATATGGTATCTAGACCTAATACCATAATACACGTGTACAGGAAAAGCCCCAAACCAAAATTGCTGTGTAGAAAGAGCAGTTGTAGCTTAGCATGACTAAGGCTTCTTTTACTCAATTTCTGCCTTTCAATATCCTTTTTTTTTTTTTTTTCAGGGAAATGTAATACCCAAATCATACGTTTCTCTGTAAGCATACCCCACAATAAGAGCACAGAGCAAGAAAGACCAATTTTTCCAGTGTCTTCTGCCAAGTGTATTTTGGATAGCACTTTGCCCATTCCTGGTGATGCCAGCCCAGCTTCAGTGCCAGGTTTGATGCCAGTGGTTCACCACCACTCTCTGGCAGAGACAGATGTAGACCTGGCAGTAAAGCATTTTGTGAAGTTTATAGCTTGCATACTCCCTGCTGCCCATGTTACACATGACATTTCTTTGTTAAAACTACACAATAAATGATTGTTTCAATGATTCAACCAAGATGCTTTTTCCAACTACTTCTCCTGCCTCCACTTTTCCAACCCCAGGGGACATTTTAGGCATGCAGTGCTTGGATTTCTTCCTGCAGATTCAAGGCATGATCCCAACTGAGCCCCAGGTTCAGCCCAAGCAGCATTGTCCCTACCAGAGATCACCCCAAACCAGGTCAGATTTCACTGCTTGCTGCTCTCCTGGCTTTTCCAACTGACTTGCCAGGATCTGGCATTTGCTGAATGTCACTTCATCCTGACCTCAAGATGAAGGGCAGGAGCAACATAACTGTCTGCCCAGCAGGATCCCATGGGACCTCTTCACCCTGCAGAGATGGGCAGAAGCTACTAATGAAAATGACTAATGGAAATGTCTGATTGAGAATTTGTTCTGTCTGGCCTCCACTCGCTCCAGGACATTTTGCATGATAAGCTTTTTGCACGTATGGCCACTAACTCTCTCGTAGCATCAGAAAAGTCTGTTTGGGGAGGGAGAGCTTGCCCAACACTGCTCAGAGGCTGTGGTATCCCACAGTGGTTTGAATGTAAAGAGTAATTTAGACCTCAGAAACACAGGTTGGTGCCCCTGAAAGTCAAGTGAAATTCAATACTCTGGAGAAAAAAGCAGCAGGGTGCATTTAAAAGAAAAAAGACCCCACACTCCTGCAGACCCATTCAGCTTCCCCAGACAGCCTAACGCAATCTGGTTGCTCTTTAAGGTCCCTAACACAATCAACTAAACATTAGCAACAGACTTTAGAGGAACAGATACTGCAAATAAATACTGAGCAGTTACAAAATGTCAGAAGGCCACAACTAGATCTCATGGTTTGATCGTTTCGCTGCAACGGTTGGGGCTGGTCACCAAGCACACTCTCCCTGCTTTCACAAGGACCTGTCTTCATTTCCTACCTCGCAGGGATGCCAGAGGCTTACACTGAATCTGAGTTAATATTATGACCAGAGATTTGTGCTATTTGCTTTTCAATACAAATATCCCCAAAAAACCAACCAAGCCACATTTACCAAATACTTTTCGATCAGAAAAAAAAAAGCTGAACCAGATAATTATGGTAATACCACATCATGGGGGAGAGTTTGGTCTCAGTTTTATAGGTAGCTGAAGTGCAAGTGGTCCTTATCTGACACACAAGCCACACAGTCAAGGGGATGTTTCCCACCGCCCAGCCCACCTACAGACAGCTCTTCACAACCCCAAAACCTGGGCTTGGCTGGACATACCATCCCTGCTCGCCTGTAAAGCGACTTTCAAATGAGGTAGAAGAGCAACTGCCTGCACACTAGCGAGCTCCTGAACTCTGCCTATAATCCCTCCCAAAAAGGTCCAAAGGCTTGTGTTGGAGAAGCTGTCCTACATTTTTCTGAAGGACATCCCAGTGGCAAGATCAGCACCCAGAAAGTCACTTTGCTCTACAACAGAAGGCCGGTTCTGATCTCAAAGTGCTTCTGCCTAAGGACAGATGCAGTCTAGTTGGAGAGAGCAATACCTTGTTTTGATCATGTTTTGTTTGAAGCAACAACTACTTTGCATTTGGGTTATTGCCTGCATTTCAGGTCAGTGAGTTGAAGTGCTGAGCAAGTTGGTGGAAACCAGGGCTGCAGAGTGCACAGCTTTGATGCCAGCAGAACCAGAAAAACCCACAGCATTAAGAGCTCCAAACTGAAGCCACAAATACTTAATTGGGGTGATCCTCATTATTTTATTTTTTCTCCCTTTCAAAAATCATAGAACTGTATTGGCTTTCATTTTCCATCACATACACACTGCTAATACCTGATCGCAGGAGCAAGCCTATACCACGGACACTTTAAACACGTACTAGTCTCATACCTGGACACAGAGTAAACAGATGGGTTTGGATAAATGAAAATCAATGAGCTAGCAAAGGCTTCTCTCGTTTGATTGATCCAAGCCCCCAGGCAGCAGGCACAGCAGCATGCAAAATGGTGTTAACGTAGCACAAGTATAAATTTCATTCACAGGAAATACAGTAACAAAAACTAATAGCAGCACAAATGCAGTCCAGAGTATCATTGATCCCAAAACATTAGATGACAGCATCAGCTAATTTAATGAACAGTAAAGATCTTTTAAGAGCAACAGTAGCCTGTTTAGCATTGCTTATTTTATCTCTGTACCATTTGAGCTGCATGATGCTGTATATCTTGTTCAGCACGTACATAACAACCATTGTTTAAACACTGATCTACGAACTATATTCGGGCTTATAAATTCTTATAGTATTTTCCTAGTAAAGTTTTTACATTGTTTTCCCCACTAGATATATTGCTGGGACTTCTTTATTACACAGCAGGCACTTCCTGCAAAACTGTGCAGTCACATCTACATATGTTGTCATTGAAAAGTCTCTTAAATAACATCTGTTGTGGTCTAAAACTGATGATCCATAGGTAAAAGCACATACACCTATCTCCAGTTTTACAGGCCTGGTGCACTTGGGATGTTGGCTCTCTGAAGGGGGTGGGGTGGGGGGGTGGGTGTCAGGATGAGACACAAGAAGTAGTTGGCACAGCATGTGTTGACTCTTCAGGTTCTGACACTGGGGATTAACCTCTGCATACCTGCCCATGGTTGCCATGTGTGGGTAAATAACTGCTCTTTCATATGTATAAAATATTAGACATCTACTGTAACGCAGAAATAAGGAGATTCCCCCCCCCAGTATATCTTCTTTTTTTAGGAACTGTGTCTTCCTACCTACGAAAACAATTGCTCATTTTTCATTGACTTCAATAAGAGCAACACCCAGCCTAGATACGCCTGTGCATTAGTATTGTAAGGAACATCCACAGCGATACATCAAAGACACTAGATTTCAAAATAACATTGATCTGCTCCAGAGATTTACAAAAGTCATTAAAGTACATCTTCAAGGTATACACAGTAAAAGCACTAACAATTTAATGCGTCAGAAAATCTGTAGGAGCGCGTCACAGCCAGTGACAAGGTTTTCAAAAATTATCTGAAGTTCTCATTTGCATCCCTGAGAGAACTGGTGGGTACAGAGGAACATGAGCTTGAAGCTATGGTAAACTCAGGCAAAAAAATTCCAGGTGAGCTCCTGGTAGTTCTACTCAAGGCCAAACATTGACAGAAGGTTAAAGAAAAACTCCTGCAGTCAGTTTTTTTCAACGTCTGTTAACAGTTACAGAGAAACCTGCTCAAGAGTTGGAAGCAGATTGACCCCTTTGCCCATCAAATGCTTAGTCACCAGCTTTGCCTCATGGCCCATGGTGGCAGAGCCCCATGGACCTCCAGGGAAGGCACAGGGACAGTGTTCAGCCTGGTGGGACACAGTGCTAGGTCAAGTGGGAAGGTCTAACTTCAGATCTCCATCTTTAGCCACCAAACCCCACACCTGATTTGCTCTGCCCCATCTTTCTGCATGGATCACCGCTCATCTCCATTCATCATGCTACAGCATTTGCCTGTTTTAAATCCCCAGCACTTGGTCACACCAGCTCAGAGTACAACCCGCTGTTTTACAAAGGGCATCCAGTGAAAAATTGCAATTGTCTGTGGCAGTGAATATGCAAACACCATTTTCTCTGCAGCTCAACTTTGGGGAATGAAGAGTTAATGTTCTCATCTGCATGTCAGGCCCAGACATGACTACGGGTCTCACTTCTAATATACAGTGATTTATATTTTAAAATATTTTTGACTTGCACCCTTCTCTTCCTAAAAGACCTCTCTCGGGCATCTGAGGGGTTGCATAGATTTGATTCCCTAAATCCTGTGCCTCTTAAAATGGCAATAATTACTTCTACACAAAGCCTCATTTCTTTCCAAAAAACCTGGAAACAGCAAAGAGATGCACACTGAGCTGTTCCCCCACAACAAGGAGCCAAAACCAGTAAAAAGGGCAAAAATGAACATGCATTTCATTACCATTTTTTGATTAGCAGCTCCTGAGCCATAACCTCTAATGGCAGTAATTAACTCACTGAGCTCTAATACAGGCATTACAAAGCCCCTGCTGCACACCAGAGACTCAACACACAGGGCAGACACATCGCTACGCAGCTGCGAGTTTTAAGATGTTGTAAAGAACGTCAAGGAACAATAAACATGATTGAAGAGCTTGTTTGCGGGAGCTGTTCGCATGCTCTCGCCATACTGTGAGCAACAACAAAAAAGGAGAAAACAGGCTTAATTGTCTTCATTACGCCTATCAGAAAGGCAAGCTACTCGGGAAAGCAACATGCAGGCTCGCATCACCCAAGATTTCACTAAAATACTGAAGCTTGTTCCACTTTAGCTTCCAGTTGTCTCAGCGAGAAAAGACATTTTCAGAGTATAGACAAACAGGGAATTTGGTATAACAGTTCCTTTGTGCCTCTTGGATGCGCAAATATAATCCCTGTGTTATCACTTCCAATTGCCCCAGTATAATCTCTTCCCCGAGGACTTCCTCTTTCGGGTTAAAGACAGGTTTGGTGCTCGTCACTACTTCTTTTGCCCCTAAGTTGCATGAAATCAGAACTTGTGCTGTTACACCTGAAGCTTTAAAGCCTTTTAGAGAGATCCTCTAAAAAAAACCCACAGCCAATACAAATAATGCTCTGCTGCACCAGAGGTGCATCATAGAGCTTCCCCAGAAAGCTCCCAAATTGTTACAAGAAGAGTATTTGCTTAACGTCAGGGTGTTGTACACATGAAAATAGAAAAATTCATTGGAGTTATCATTTCTTTCCCGTACCTGCAGTGCATCAGATCCCCAAAGAGCATGCCTGTGCTACCAGTGGGACTGGAGGGCAATCATACGGTTCAGCCCCATTGCGTTCAAGTTACACTTGCAGATTTCAAAGGCGCTTTCACATCTCATCTCTCACAAGACATGCAGCCTGTGAAGTTGCAAACTGTTTCAACCAAGTGCTTTAGGCAAGGCTGGACAGGCAGGATCCTGCCTACACACGGCAAAGCTGCGACCCCGAGCAGGGTGGCCCTGAGGGTGCCCTGGCAGAAGGTCACACCCCATCCCTCCTGTCAGGAGCCTGAAAGGGAAAGCGAGTCCCACAGCCACCATCAGGGGCTTTTCTTTACCAAAGGAGAAGGGTGTAAGCAAGGCAGTATTTCTTTCCAAAGCCTTTTCTGGATCTCCTTCACAAGAGCAGCTCCACAGGGGTTACAGATTCCCCACCCCTTCCTTCCCCAGCATCCCTTCTCTGACCAAGGACACGGTTTGGCAAGGACAGTGCACAAAGTGGTGCATTCACTGCTATCAGCACATTCAGGATCATTCAGTATTTGTTCTCCCAGGTTAGGTCCTGTTCCCAGAGGCTGGGGGATTTCCTCAGCTGCTGCACTGCCAGCAGCTCCCACCCTCCGCTACAGAGGCGGAGACTTTCCTCCCTTTGCCTCAATACTTTCTCATCAGACACAGAAAACACGGCCCTGAACAGGAAGGTTAATTTACACACATAAACATAAAACCATACCTGAGATTTCCAGAGACACGGTCTTATTCTGCAAGGTGAAGCCTGCAACCTTCCCCAGCCATCCCAGGGTTCGGAGGCAGCCTCTGCCCCCAGTGCTGCTGAATCACAGCCCCTCACAAGGAGCACTCCTCATCAAGCCTGCAGGCTCCTGCTGCAGCTCTTTTACCATCACAGCACCAATCAGCACCTCCATCACCGACACCACTAACCAGGTGGAGATGTCTCTTCTCCAGCTGAGGAGCAGCTCATTAAACCCCCACCGTTACCCTGCCAGAAAACAATTGCCTTTAAATGCCTTATAAATCCAACAGGCTTCCTTATTAAAGCCGGTGCTCCACTAAATCATTTCACCACTTAATAGCTCAAGGTTCAATCTGCACTTGACTCCTCTATTTACTATTTTCATGGTTTCTATTACCAAAGGCAGTGGTCTTAATTAAATGCAATTACACATCTCCTGATGAAAAGCTACACGTGTTGTGTAAGAGACCAGCACTCGAGTAGCACAAACCAGCCCCGCGGGGGGATCGCAGCTGGGGGATGGTGTCTCCTCTCCCTCCATGCTTTACATGCCCTGTTGCACCCTTGCTGTAGCCAGGATATGTGTATCTGATGATCTGAACAGTCTTTCTTCAACATTTAAAAAAGATCTGATATTTGCTCTTCAACTGTATGATAGAGCTTCTCCCTCACCAGCCCTGCACCCCAAGAATCCAGTCAGCATCCCCATCCACACCTTTATCCTCCACTTTTTGTGAGGATAATGCTTCATCCAAGCAGCTATAAATATTTGCTGCAAACCTTGAATGAGTTAATATTTTCCAGGAAACATATATCCCGTTAAATATGTACTCGAAATGAAGTTTTCTGAAGGCATTGCAACCAGTAAAGTAAAAATCCTGCAAAGCTCAGCTGTCAGCTCCCAGGCAGGGTCTCCAGGTCCTGCGGCTCCACGATGCAGCAGCCTGGAAACTCAGCAGCTGCTTCATTTAATTTGAAATGGGAGAGTTTAGAGGAGTAAGGAAAGGAGCAGTTTTGAAGCGCCTGTGTGCTGTTTTGACATGCAGTCGTTCCCCAGGGAAGGTTGGTGTGTACGCACTTATTGCCTCTCTGAGGCTGCTACAACAGGAAAGCAGCAGCTCTAAAAGAAGTGGTATTTCTAGTCTTGAAGTGACTCCAATGGTAAAATAAACAAATAAACCTCTGAGAAACACCTCTGAACAGTCAAACTTACCAACCATCATGCTGAAGTGAAAATATGGTATTGATTTACGTTTTTTATGATTAACACCATAGGAATGGAGCAGTCTCATTTTAATTAATGTAGATTACAGTAAAGCAGTGTGTAAATTTTTAATTGACACACTGGCTCAGTCAAACGTAAAATGGCAGAGTAAATACCCACAGACAGACATGCAGTTGCGTAGATGTAGCAGAAAGGGGTAGCACCATGGAGTAAACACATCAGCCCTTCATCCACCTCCTCCTTACCCCTCTTTCTCTCAAAAGGTAGATGCTTGCGAGTGGATCCTACCTGCCACTAGCTCCATGCTGCCTTCGCACGCACAGGTGCCTGGAAGCTCAATATAATAAATATTTTATATTAATCAGGAGCCTTTTTTTATTCCAGGCATGGTACACGGCTCATTAATGGTCTGTGTATGTGCAGAGTGTGTTAATTTATGGCTCATTCCCTTAAGGAGATTTAATATCGTATTAACTTGTTTATGTTGAGGGGGACATCTCAAGTGAATGGGGTAGGTATTGATACATCGTCCTCAGGTATTAATACACCTGAGCATCAGCATGAGCTGATGGCATGAGGAATTCCCTGGAAAAACTCCTGTGTGCCATCTTTATGGTCGACCAATAAAAGTGTTGATTGAAAACATTGGCATAGGCCATGGTAATTTAATAATATGTGGTAAACATAAAAATTGTGGCTGGAAAATATTTTTAAATCCTTCCTAAGGTCTTCAGTAGAAGGGCTGAAAATAAATAAGTAACATTATTTGCTGAAATTACAGAACATTTAATTCACAGATTTTTGACCCACCTCACAAGTATTCAACTGACATAACTTGGGCTTTGGAGGCACTTGGCAACTTCCATGTTCTCTCTACAGAAAGTCTGCTGAGCACTGTCCCTCCACAGGAACGAAGAGGAAATTAAATCTCAGTCATTTCTGTCCCTCCTCTGTCAGAAGGGGGGTAGATTTGGAGATCTGATGGTACTGCTGCCTTCTGCCACTGCAAACTTTCTTATGGCAAGGATAAGAAAAATTCACTGTCTTTACAATTTGTGATACTTATGCTTGTGTGCTCTACTCAAAATATGTCTTACTGCAATTGAGCAACTAAAAAGAGATAATGTGAAGATGGACCAATGCCTTTTAACATTTCCCAGGAAGGCTATGCTCCATCAAAATCTTTTCTCAGCACCACTTTCCACACATCAAGTTATTTTGCTTAGTGAAGAACTGCAGCTATAGCCGTTGCCCAGGTGTTTTAGTGCAGCTGCATATGGGCAGCACATCTGTGCTAATAAATACTCCTTTGACAGATACTAGAAATTATTTGCATGGCAGAACAGATAAAGTATTAAGAAGAGAAAAAGGAAAGCAATTCACTGGTACCGTGAAAAATCAAATTAAATGAACCCCCCAGCATCCCTCACCCATGTTTGCGTGCCAGAACAGGTCTGTACTTGTGGATAGGTAACTGTGCTCCCTGGAGCTCAACCTCACACCTGACACATGCTCCCTGCACTAAAGCATTTAAAAGATGTCCAAAAAGTAAACGAAATGAAAATGAGTTGAAGTGTCCCTTACTGTTCCCACCCACTGGGGGAAGCACTGCTAGATCCCGTTATGGGGCGCAGAAACATCAGGTGATGTCTCCGAAACAATGATGGACCTCATCAGCAACATTCTTTACTCCTACTGCTCCCTCAGACTTTACTATCAGAGTTAAGCAATCCTCTGGGGCAAACCCAAAATGGCCAAACAACACACAGTATGTATTTTTTTCCTCCTGGCAGGATGGAGCACACCATCTCCAGCGGGCAGCATCCTCCCAGCTGCCCAGTGGACAGGCCATTGCAAAAAACCAGGGGATTTAACAGTGATTTTACAGCAGAACTTTTCTGAGCGCAGTACCCTGCTGTTAAAATAAAGAGAGAAGTCAGCTGGGCAAGTGTGATGCTCTAGTGTCACCTAATTATTAGAGCTTTCAGTAGAGGAAACCAGTTTCAGGTCTGCAACGAATGGCTTCAGTAACGTGTTCGCTATCATTTAAGTGATAATAAAACCAGATAGCAGCATATCTCAGAATATTCCTAAGTGCCACAGCCTTACCTGGGAAACTTCTGTGAAAAAATCCTCAACAAACAATACCATATCTGTTCAGAAAGATAAATAGTCTTCATGGTAATGACTTCTTTATCACGGGGGTGGGTGGGGGTGGTGGCTGGGGGGGAAGAACAATTTACTTTGCTGGTTTCCATTTCTCCATCTACTGTCAGACAAAATAGCAGGCAGACATAGAACCTTGTCAAATGAGAGCTGGCAGGTTCATGGGAAAATACTTTTAATATATTTGAGTCCAACACTCTCTACTTTATATTATTCAGGGTAAGCATGATTTGCAGCTCTCACAGTGTCAATTTTTTCTATTAATTGTTAATGAAACATCCAGATCTCCTGGGGGTAGAAGGAGGTGTTGTTTTCTAATTTTTCAAATCACGAATATTGTAATAATCCCTCATTAATTCAATCATCTTTCTGTCAGATAATTGCTGTATAATTTAAGGGGTAAGGTTTTAAATAAAGATCCTGGCAAAACCATCAGGTTGATTTAATACATATCCTCCATCTAAGTGAAACTCATAACCCTTGGAAACAAATTAGTCTGAAAATCAAAGGTAGATGGCAACGGAAGTGTCATAGCTCTTCATATATATCTTCTTTTCTCTCTCTTTTTCTTCTCCTTTTTCTTTTTATCAATCTCTTTTTTGTTTTTATTTTTTATCATTTGGAAAGAATCATTGATCATGCTCCATGTATGGTCCCTTTGGTTCCCTGAAAGATGTCTTTTCCATCCTTGACCAATTTTCAAGGAGAAGCAGGAGAACTTGTCTGGGTTCAGCTCTGTGCAGCCCAGTGCTGCTCCCCAGCACTCATTTCTGCTTGAGGAGCAGGTTGGCAGACACAGCATCAAATCCCACTCCATCCTCAGGAAAATACTGTATAAACAGCATTGACTAAATGCTTGTCTCCTGTTTACCAGATCTGCCCAGAATTATTTGCTGAACTGCACAAGAGTTCATTGGTCCAAATGTGGAAAACATTGGGTAGCACTAATACGCAGTAAATGCCCAGATGTCCTGTTTTTTTGGGACACATCCCAAGCCATGTCAGTACCTAAAGCAGTGCTAATATTGGCTTACCACTCTAAAAACATTACCCAGTTTCTTTACATGAATGTGATGCTCAGTTCCCTCATTTTCCTGACTCTCAGGTTATATCACTTAGGGAACACACTTAGGAGCACCTTATCACACAAACAGGAATCATCTGCTTTATCTCTACGTCTCCTAGCTGGGCATGTCCTGCCAAAGTCAAAAAGTAAGAAGCTGGTGTAAGATACCTCCTCTTCTAGCAGGAGGAGATATCTTTGAGTCAAGGTGAGCAAAGAAGCTTTCACTGTCTTTTTTTAAAAATGTTGTTACATTGAACGAAAGCATCCTTCTAGAAACGGTTACTGAGGAAGTTTCTCAAGCCCAAGAGGAAATTTCTGGTCAAAACATACCATAGCAAATACTGCAATGATATCTTTGCATCATGTACCCTGTATACGTGTCCCCAGACCTGGGATGCTCCAGCTTTCTGGTCTCTCACCCTCTTCTCTTCCCACATGTGGAAGGTATTGAATGGTCACATTTCTGTGCTGGCACAAATCGACAGCAAGATTTTCAAAACTAGACGGATTTGGTGATGGATTTTTGTTTCAAATCATCCCAAGTTATTGCCATGTGATCAGATTTGCAGCTTCTTATCTGTATCATCCCTGACAAACAAGACCACATCTTATATTCCAGCCGAACCAGCCAACCAATAATCAAAGCTGTCCTGCCTTAATCCTTCTTATTCAAAGGTCAGCACATGTCCTGGCACCACATCACAAAAGAGCACTCCTTTATAAAAATATAATAATAAAAAAAATCATTCAATACTTTGGGCTGATGTTGGACAAGGTTAAATCATGGGAAAAGTGTCCACAGTGAAATTTGCCTATTTTCCATGAAGACGTTTATTGGGAGAAGGCAGTGGATGCCACCATCTGTCTTACAGTGTTGGAAATGATCACTTAACACAATTCTACACTTTCTTTTCCTGAAATTACTGCAGGTGGTAAGATAGAGCTCTTGGCTGTTTGATTCTTGCAATTCACTCACCAGGATGATCATTTTAACTTGCCCCATCAAATCATTATTCCTAGTTAGAGCTACAAGTTGAGATGTATGTACTTAAAAATAAATATATTTTCCAAATATCTTCTTAGGTAAAAAGAGAAAATTAGGGTAATTTAAAAAGTAATAATGCTAATAGGCTGCAGAGAGGAATACAGGAAAGATGAGTGTTACATTTGGTACAGACAAACAGAAGGCCGCAGGACATCTGTGCTGGGACAATGACCTAATGCTGGCCAGAACAAAGCAGCTGTGGTCAGAAGAGCCAGAGGAGAGTATTTGACTTGTTCGTCAAAATACCCTAAATGAGTTCAGCTAAGTGAGCAACAGCAGAGGCAAGGAGAAGAGCCAGCCCTCTCCTCCAGCTGCTGATGGAGGTCCTCTACCTGTGCTCTCCACTTTCCCTGGGAAATGCCACTTTGCTTCCACCTCTACAAACAGCAGCTCTCCTGAAAAAACCTCTGTTGAATCTGGAACAAACCTCCTGGGAAGCACTATAAACCAGCAGCACGCAGGTTCATCTTCACTTGGCTTTAAGACAAGCTGTCTCAAGCGCAAAGTGCAGTGAGATTAACAAAATACTCATCTGAAAGCTAATGCTACCAGACATGGAGGGAAAACGAGCTTTGAAATGGGACTTAGAATTAAATCATTTTCTGGATGCACAGCAATTAGCATTCCCTGAATTGCTAGAGCCCCAAAGTCTAATGAATTGGGTACTATTTCCCCTGGCTCTGCAGAAATATGCATTTTCAGGGCATGGACATGCTCAGACACTTATTTTTCAAAACCTTGGCTGGTACAGCACAAACTCTGTCACATGCACTGTGTCTTAAATGATTTTAAAATTTCTCTGAAAACTGAGGGATAAAAGAAATTGTTAGGGAGATTAGGGGGTGTGTGAGGATGTGTATACGTGCCTGTGCATGCAGGTACATGTGTCTTGAAACTGCCAAAACTGCCACTGCGTTATATATGAGACTGGGTTGGACAAGCAAGGTCCTAACCACTCATTACCATTTGAGCCAAATTCCAATGAAAAGCAAACAAATACGTGTTTTCCCTTATTTTACTATATCTTACTTTGATCTCCTCCTTAATTTAGAAGTTTTTCTATGACATTTTAAATTAGCAATTTTTTTGAAGGTCTTGCCAGGCTTTGTACATTGCTTTCATGCTAATTGTTGTGAACAACGTAAAGGGAAAGCAGTGGGATCTTAAAAGAGTGATAGGGCTCCTGGATCCTGGGCTGTTGTATTTGATTTATCCAACTGACTTGAACTGTTCTGGCAGTTTCTTGCCATTATTGAGCAAATGCTATTTATGCAGGTGTGATTTTTTTCTTTTTTTTTTTAGATACTGGATTCTATCAGCAATTGCTTTAATCTGTTTTCATATCTTAATAAGTGGTAATTGGAAATATCAACTGTTTTTATATCATGTTTTCTTTTATAGAAACAAGTGTTGCAATGATGAGTTCAAAGAGATGGAATAGCTATTTCCCAGCTGTCATTTAATAGGCAATCTGGAAGATTTTAGGTCCTCTGGAGAACTCGGTGAGTACAGTCAGTCTCTGGCACCAGCCGTACTTCAGAGTCCTGAAAGTATTACCTCTTGTAATGAGTCTTGCTTCAGACTTTCATAGAGATATTTTTCAGGTATTAATATTTTTTAGGATCATATAACTTATTGTAAGAGGTTTTTAATATTTCAACTTATCTTTAAATTTCTCTTAAATCTTTTGGAAATGGAAGCAGGACTGAATACAACAGGCATTAAATGTCCTGCCTTTTCCTATTTCAGCGCTTGTTGTTATCATATATTGACAAAAGCCATTACAGGAAAACATTGTGTACCCCACCTCTATTTTTCAATGCTCAGAATAGCTACTTGTGTCCTTGTGACTGCTGCTGGCTGGTAGAGAGCAATGAAAGGCAGGTAATCAAGAAGTCTGGATCCATACGGTGCCTTGAGGGCCTGGTCAGTTTGCTGCTAACTCATTTATTCAGTAAATCTCTGATAATAGATAATAACATCACATGGCAATCACGGAAAATAAATATATGTCCACAAAGTTTAAACGAAAGGCTGCTTCATTTGTATAAAATCATTGTTTTCATAAAATGAGTAGCCGATTAAACTTTGAAATAGCAAAAATAATTCCTTGAAGAGCCTACATTGCTCTCTTAAGACTGATCTTTATTGGCAGAGGGGAGAGCATGTCCACTCTAATGGAACAATTTAAATGCATAACGGTTAAAATAAACTCCTTAAAGTATGTCTCCACATTCCTCATGTTGACTAGTGAGACATCGCTTTTTCATAAATACTGTATAACTGACTTTTAAAGCAGAAAAAAAAAATTACGCTATCTCAGGCCAGTCTGTAACAATTTCTACACTTAAAGGCATGATTGACTGTGTTAAAGGTAAAACTAAAATGCACTTCACATCTCTTTGCAGATTTAAGCCTCCTTTCTGGTTTTCCTTATGCATATGTAACATTCCCAGGGAATCTAGTGCGGGGAAGAATAAAGCAGCAGGGGAGATAACAGAAGAATAAAAATGAAAAAAAAAAAAATGACAAAAAACCCCCAAAACCCGACCAAGGTAAACCAAACCTCAGTACTGTACGTGCCACCTCTAAAAGACCCCTGCTTTGCCCAGCCCAGGCTGGTGGAAGGTAAGTGCAACTCTTCCCATACAACTTGGTGAGTCCCCTGGGCCCCTGAGGCTGACCCTGCAGCTCGGTGGCTGCGTTGGTGTCACTGTTGCCCCAATGCAACTTCAGCTTGCAGGGCATCAGCAAGCTCGGAGTTGATGATTCATGACAAAATAAATCAATTCCAGGTACTTTTCCTTGGATTTCATTTTAAGAAGGTTAAATAAATAAATCTACATTTAAGCAAATTTATTATCTGGGTAATGCATTGCAATTTTACGCTGATGGAAAGCTAGGGCAATCAAATCAAAGTCACAGATAGGCTGGAAACAAATCAATGAATTAGAATGATTAGATCTTCTTCATCAGCCATAAAACAGACCTAAGGATGACAAAGAACTACCTTCTGTCACGAGAATTGATGGAGGCTTCACCTTTCTTCCAGTGTAGTGCCCTGACTTAAATTGGGAAGGTATCAGATTGAAAGCATCTCAAAATTTGACTTCAAATACAACTTATTAAAAAATAAAGCAAGGAGACTTCCTAGGGAAGACTGGAAATGAAAGGATTTGGCCATTGGAAAAAAGAAGAGTGAGGTCCTTGCCCATCCCTGCAGGCAGGAAAGCCAGCGCCTGCCTTTGTGGAAGGGGACCAGCTTGCTGCCATCCCTTCCTCAAAGGAAGGGACAAGATCTTTCCCCTGCGCTATGTTTTTGGTGCAGGAAGACCCCAGTAAGGACACTGGTGTTCCAGTCACTGTGCACAGACACAGAAAAGCTGACAACCTGACAACAACAGGGGGATTATTTGTGACTTTTGTGACTTTTCTTTAAGAAGCCAATAACCAGATCTTGAATTTTCAACAGCAAATGGAAAATATACATAGAAACTAGCCTGCTTGGTAGAAAGTCTACTTTTTATTAAAAATCAATTCCTCCGCCCCGTTTCCAGGGACAGCTAGTAAATCCTGAGCACTCAGCTTCAGATCTCGTGTGCAATGAGATGCAACCACTCCTCCCCAAGACACTTCTCTAAACGTGAGTAATGCCCTTAGTGCAGCCGTCTCCATCTCACTTTGCATTTTGCAATGCTGTCAGCTTACCCACTACATCCATCCATCCACATTATGAATTGCTGTGCCTCTGGGTGACCCAAACTCTGCTTCTCCTACTGCCCTGCCCTGGCACCCCACTGTAGTCCTGCTCTCCCACCCCTTTGGCAGCAAGACGAATATCCTTACACTTTTGCACACTCTTTCTGGCTGCTTCTTGCAGCTGCATGGGCTTGGTGCTTGCAGGCAAGGTCTTGCTCTGAGGAGGAGTTGTGCCTCCACCTCACCCACTCTCACACTCGGGATAGTGCCCAGGTTAGCGCAGCACAGAAAAGCAGTGTCAGAACCCACTGGGATCCCAGATAAAGCTTTAAATATCAGTCAGAAGAATTAAGAACAGTTAATTCCAGTAATTACAAGTGGTATCAGTCAAATTTATGCATGGGTGGTTAAGACACTAAAGGCTATAGAATCATATGATAATGAAAAGAGCAATCCTAACAGCTTTTATTTATTGCCTTTTCTATCACTGGAGACCACAACTACTGCTGTAAATGTGTAAACAATACCAGTGAAGGCTTTAATGCATTTTATCACTGATTTCCATTGTCTGGAGGCCAATGATACAAGGCTTTGTGCTCCATGTATTGTGTAATTAAGATCTTTTTAATGAAAAGCAAGGCTAAGACAGTTGTCAACCAATTTATGTAGGAAATTGGAGGCATCTAGCACAAAAATACACAGCATAGAGGTAAGACTTTTGTAGACATTAGACACTTAATTGTATTTATTATGTACTTGTATGAGGGGAACACAGGCAGATGCTGCTTACAATTGTGGTCAGAGGACAGCAGATCCCCTTAAAAACCAGCAAAAATAGCTGGGTTTGAGCCGGGTAGGTGGGAAATGCTCACAGTCCATGTGGCACAAGTGGAGTCAACCTCCTTCTTCTCCTTTACCTCCAACACACAACAAAATGCACAGCAAAGTACACCTGGATGGTGCCCCACTCCCTTGGGCTATCTTGGGGGTGTTTGGGGCACCCTGGGGATTTGGTTTGGTTGTGGCAATTTTTTTTAGGTCATTCCACTCAGATTAGTCAAGCTACAAAAAGTCTTCTTTCTAAAAAAGTTACCCAAAGAAAACACATTTCACACGTTTTCTAAATACTGTCAGATGCCTTCAGGCTAAACATTCTTGAATTAATTCTGTTACATCTTTCCTGGCTGAACTATAATTATTGCAGCAGTGGGGATGAGTCATCACTAGCTGTAGTTTATCTTCTGGAATATAGCGTGTACTGTACCTAATACCGTGTGCGCTGGAACTAAATCAGCTACTTACTCCAATATCTTCATTATAAAAGAAGAGCCAAAGACAGGATCTACCTGTCATTCACATGCAACACATAGCACAAGCCCTTAATTTGCACCTTTCCTACAAGAATCACAAGAGATTTGATCTCATGTTTAACTAATTCTGTGTGTACAAATAAAGAGCAACTATCTCAGGAGAAGGAATTCAGAAGTTGGTAAGAAAAAGGTGGAAACAAGGGAGGAAACCCTGCTGTGCGTATTTGCCCTTTTCCTCTGCGTGCCCTTGTCGGCACGGGGAGGCTCCAGGCGGTCTCACACCAAGCCATCCCCCTTGGGGTGATCGTCTCCACGTTCTTCTGGAGGAAACCTCTGGGAAGTGGGTGTTCGTGAGAAAGCACAGCCTCAGCCATAATACACCTTTTGTACATTCTCAGAAGAAGTTCAAATTTCCTCATTTCACCTCTAGTTGAAACACCTTAATTGAAGCTTCCCCCATTTCATTAAATTAGCTACCACATCCTAATTAACAGCTTGTGCACTTGAGAAATGTAACGACTCTTTCCTATTCTAGGTTCCCACCTAATTTGTTCTCTGCCAAAAACTTTAGAGATAGCAGCTTTTAATTACGTTAAAAGGTAAGTCATCGATTTGTCTGTACCACCGTTGTTAAAGATTTCCTTCACAAAAGTTATCGTTGTGGCTTATTGCACCGAAGCATTCAGAGATCTGCTGCTGCTCTTAATGGCCATGTCTACTCGTAGCTTTAATTTTCTCACTAAAACCACCTTCAAATTGGATCGAAAATTTATCTTTTCTTCATCAACAGGCCTGCTAAAAAGTCCTTATTATAAATGAACATGTCACCCCCAAAGAAAATCAAGAATATTTCTGTGGCCACATCAGCTTCTCCCAAATTGAGGTGACAGCTCACAAGTCAAACACCATGGTGACAGGTAAAAATGCAAAGCTTGAGAGCACGTCTGTGATAACACTAGGAAAAGGCATGGATTTCCTATTTTCAGAGACAAACTCCTTGAGCACAACTCATATTTGTCTGATCATTCGAAGGACACCCAAAAGCACCAACAATGCAGGTGCCCAGGCTCTCCTGAACGCCAGCAACAGCTCCTGGGGCCGACACACCAGGTTATATTTAAGGTGAAATTTGGCCAACTGCCCCATGGGAATCGTGCCACTACGAAGGTCCAGCAAGGTTTACAGGCATGCCACAAACCACCTTATTACTGCAGGCTTCTGGGTGGTTGGTTTCTCTTCTGCATGGTCCTGCTGTACTGTATTTTATAGGATCAATTTTTCCTAATCAGATTGTCAAAAAAATTAAAATTACCTCAGTGGTGTAATTCTCAAGTTATATCTGTCAAGTTGATTGAGCAGTTCACACTTGTAGTCCACAGGGCTCTGTTTTATTATATTTTTTTTTTTCCTCACTGTCTGTATTTAGGAAACACTTATTTTAGATATAATACACCTTCCAATATTTGGCCACTCACAGTTAGATTTATCTTTCCATCCTCAGGTTTTGCTACTGTGGTACCTATAAACACAGACAGTTAGAAAGTCATGGCTGAAACTACCAGTTTTCTCCTCTAAAATTAAAAAGTAGGCTCTGGCTCTCATCAGTAGCGTGACTTGAGGTAAATTAACTTTCACTTTGGCTTTTGATGGATGTATAATGAACTCTGCATTGTTCAGCTGGAAATCTTGGAGCTATTTTTCATTCCAAATGTCTTCTGAGCAGCACGTTTGACAGGTTATTAAGATTTTAGTATCACTGTGGAAACATTTTTCTAGGCTTCTTGGCTAGGATCAGGAGAGGTTCACTGCACCTTCTCCATCTCCACACCAGCCTGATCTCCTAAACCAGCTAGTTTTCAAAATCTACCTTTTTTAGATTACTGTGCATAGGAAATATCTACTAAGCAATGATTTTCAATTCTGGTTTCTTTGCCCTAATCACCAAGCTGCACTGAGCAATGCTTTCACATCATTTAACTACTTAAGTGTAGGAAGTTTAGCTATTAGTCATCGGGAAAGGACAAGTTCACCAAATTACAGAACCAGGGAGATGCTGGCTGGAGAGTAGGTCTGGGAGCTCATTTAGAGACCTGGACCCCACAGCATCTCTCCTGCCAGGGCAGGAGAGAGGGCAAGTGGTGGGACAGCAGATGGATGCTGGATGCTCATGACTGCAGCTCTCTGGTCTATAAGGAGAGATTTTTATTATCTGAATTACTCAAACCTCTCCTGCTTGTGCACTATTTCCATTAATCTCCCTTTTATAAAGGTTTTCATGATTTGCAATTTTCCAAGCAATTTACAGAACACGTTTCAGCTTTCTACTGACAGGACATTGCAGCCAACCACTGTGCTTTTTTTTTGGTGTACTATGACTTTAGTGCTTAGGTACTAAAGACAAAACTTTTCAACTTTGAAATAATCAATCACAATGAAAATAGTGAAATATTTGGTGAAGAGTAACTGAAGAAGAGGTAAAAATCTTCATATAACAAGCGCATTTGAGTAGGTTAAAAACCCCAGCCTCCCCACAGTCCATGCATCCATCAACTTCTGCTTCTCCTCCACCCTTCAGTTTTGGTTACCAACCTGACTTTCTTGTAACTGAAAGTAGGTGAGAAAAGAAATACCTATGGAGAGGTATAGGACAAGGTAAGCCCTAAGGGAAGCAGGGAAGAGAGGGGCAGGTGTTGGATGAGAAATTGTCTCCAAAGGCAGTTTTCCAGTTTCCAAAGCCTGCACCTGTCAAACGAATTTCAGAGTTCTTCAGAAAGCATAATCTGATGACACATAATATCACTTTCTTGAGGAATAATGGCAAGACGGATGCCTTTTCCTCACTCTGTTCTGATATAACTATTTCTTGCTGTCTGAGTCATCTCATCAGCCTGCTCAACTACAGAGAGATTTTGTTGGTGTATAATGCCACTGATTCATGTCCTCTATTTCAGAACTTTACAAAAGAGAGGAAAAAGGGGTCCAATATTTTTATGAAAAAGCCACATTTGGCCAAATTAGAAATTAGCATCAGCCACAAAGCTACCATGAAATTAGTGCCAAATGCAGGACTTTCTTAGTGTCTGAAATTGAGCCCTAACCAGCCTTACTTCAGGGTAGGTCAGTGCTATCATTTTTGAAGTCAGCAACTTGGATTAAACTGGTATGGCTGGATGTACTTCTCAGCTCCGGGACAGGGACAAGTAAAGAGAGTCATATGAAGAAAGTTAACTCTTCAATTCATCTCTGTCTTGAAAAATCTTCACTATGAAAGGCCACATAGAACTTTTTATTCCAGGGTGAGATTATTTTTTAAATTATTTTTTTATTAGCACTGATAAAATGCCTTCAAAACAGAAGTGATAAAATAAATTGAACAAGTTACTCATTAGTGTTTGAATATCTTCATAGCTTGAAAGTCCAAAGTTATTAAACAGAAAGTATTTTCAAACAGAGATTATTACTAAAATTATTCCTGCTCAATTTTTTATTAGCTTCACCCTTCTGAAATGGGAACAAGAAATACTATTTGCACAAGAGGAAGAACAGGGAAGGTGTCTGAGGTCTGGGGGTCATTTGAATCCATATACTTCTACCTTCAAACCTTGCCAGCTATGGTGATGAACATTAAACTATGATAGCTTTGCTTTTAACAACCCTAATTCCTCTATCTCTTACCAGTAGATCTGCTGTTTGTGCCAGGATACTTGATGGACGAATTGGTTTTTCAACTTTTCTGTCATTTTTTCCCCCAAATGTTATAAATCAGCATTTTATGAATGAATAAATCCCATCTGCCAGCTGTTAAAATTCTGCTTCAAGGCTATGATATCTCGGTCATTTTATTTCATGACTCTGGTGCCACCAACAATAAATAAAGTTGTTACTGCAACTAAGTATAGTCCAGCCTTTCTCAAAATGAACTGTTAAAATGAGCTGGTAACTGTTTAAAAGCACTTGCCTTAAACACCTATTCTGCTCTGACAGCAAGTGGGCAGCTTCCCTTTGCCATCAGCCTTGGCCTGTACATCATTGATTAACCCTGTAATGACCACAGCCCAGCAAATTTGGGAAATGAACAACTGGCTGAGACAGAGATGAACGATGGCACATTGGAAAGCGTAGTTACATTGCTTGAGTCTGGCTGCCTTTACCAGAGCTCATAGGACAATATTACACGAGCCTTGGTATGTCCTAGACCCTCTTGGAGTGTCAGTCACAAAACACGTGTATGTGAAAATTTGGATGAAGTTTTTATAGCTTGTTGAAGAATACTTTACACATAAGTGAGAGGGTATATTTCTACTATATGTAAAAAAAGATGGGCAAACTTAAGGGCTTCCCCTACAACTGATCCTGCACCAACCAGAGATGGGCAGCTTGTTGCAAAGCTTCAGACCTAAGAGAATAGATCTTCTGAAAATTGTGCACATCAGAACACACATTTATCTCTCTGCCTAACTTACACGTACAGTTATTATTTATGTGGGCAGCAGCAGTCATTGTGCATGTGGATGATTAATGAAATGTGTAAAAAAAACCCCACACATTTGGTTGCTATGAATGTTGCACAATCATAATAATTTTGTGCATAATTTGTGTCCAAAGCACACTTTTTCCCCCACTCAGCTACACCCTTTAAAAGCCAGTTTGAGTACTGGGAATGTGTCCCCGTCACTTCTAACCTCATGTAATCTTGAGATCAAGACCTCAGAATATGAAAGTACAATTTCTTACTAATAATAACCCTAATCTTCTGTTTAATTTGGGTTCTGGTAAGTGGTCACTGATTATATGACATGTTATGCTAATGAAGCGTAAGATGCTATTTCCATGCTTGTCCTGAGCTGGCACAATATTACCCAAGAGAAAAGGCAGAGATCCTTTCTTGGTGCATATGTCCCTCCAAAATTGGAAAATGTTGTCACTAAAATAATTGACGCACAACACTTCTTGACACGTCTGTTTTTAATTGAAGTATATTTCAATTTATAAAGGAGAACAATTTTAAGGGAATCTTTCTGCCAGATGGTGATCCCTAATTTGCCTCAAATGTGTTGGATGCAGTGTGATTTGTTCCTGATTAGCTGAGGTTGATCAGATGTGTAAAATAACAATTGTGCTATGAAAAATGAGTTGAAATGACCATATGGGTCTTTTCTTTCATTGATATCTGATATTTAAGAATTCGTGGGAATTCTGGCTTTGTCCTAAGACTACAATTGTGGAAAAGAACCACTACTGATTCAGCAACCAGCAATGCTGTGAGTACTCCATGAGTACTGTGGCTGCAGACAGCTATCGAGTCCCTAAATCAGCTCCCAATCCTCTCCTTATCTGCAAATTGGAAGTGAATACACTAATTATCTTCCTTTCTTCATCTTCTTCTACTGTTATGACTCCTAAAAAAACCCCAAATACAGAACATATTTTCTCATAGAACATTTCCATGTCAAATCAAACCAATTAGCACAAATTCTGCATCTGGCCCATGGAGTTCCTAACTTCAGCTCCAGCAAAACAATTTTCAAGACCTAATTGGTAAATCTGTGCTGCAATACGGGTGAATATTAGGCAGCTCCTTTCACTTTTACATACTTTCTTTTCTGCCAGCTCTTAATTTGGCACGCTCATTGGTGCCGAATGAATTGACTGCACTATACTGAAAGAGCAAATCATGCACACAATGAACATTAATACTTCCAGCATGTAAAATACCCCTTACACATCAGTGAAATACATGTTGTATAAATTAAAATGAGAATGCAACCATTATTTGGCACTATATTAGCAGATTATGAATTGCAGTTTATTGCAGTGGCTGAATGCCAGTCCAAAAACCCCCCAGTCTTGGATCACCTTCAGCACCCTTCAGACTTTCACTCTGCTCTGCTGGATGCTATGTGTAGATTTCCACTTTTTGGATTATAATATTTATTTTTTTTTAAACACTGGGGATTTAAGCTCATTCTAGTGCCGGAATTGGTGGTGGTGCTGCAGCAAGAGGCCAGGGTACTATAACTACTGGAGAGACTACGAATCCCTTAAATGCTCTGGTAAATCCAGACCTGAGAATTGGGCAGGATTAAGGACCATTAGGTTACGTGGAAACTCACTGCAGTCATTGCATAAACTCCTGCTAATACTACAAGTTTTTATGTTAGGGTGTAAATAATTCTAAACCAGATCTGACCACATTAGTATTTTACAAGTGAAGGAGGAGAACGCAGAAATGTGGAAAAGGGACTGAGCTGTGAGTGGATAAAGTGGTGTTGCCCTTCAGCTTTCCTGCAGTTGTTATTTCTTTCTGTGACTATCAATAAAAATTTACCTTAGCAGTAACTCACAGGAGATGTAACTGGTAGGAAATTAGATTCTCCGATATCCTGATATTTGCCGCTGCAATATTATATGAAAGGTTAGTTGGCATCTGAGACCCCAATCCCATATGTTGGGTCATTGTGAGTAGACCCTGTGTGCCCAGGGAGGCAGTTTTACCATCAGGGCATTGCTAACTACCTGACACATTAATTCCATGGTATTTGCAACGACCCTGGGAGCCTTAATATTTCAGCAGCCCCATTGGAAAGAAATAACTTTTTTCAAAGCTCAGTTCAATGGCACTTGCCCGGCAAATCAGAAGGTCCCTGCAGGACAGGCAGCATTTTAAGATTTCCAGCTCACATTTCATAGCGTAAAGATCATCCTCTTACACGCCAGCCATGGCAATACTTGGGAGCTAACATAGCTAAATACTTCTTTGCATACTACTGTATTTCTTAGAGGGCAAGGTTTTCGGTTTTGAAACCTTTTTTTAATTTGCATTTCAAAGTAGCTATAAAATATGAATTCCAGTGCAAAGCATTAGCATAAAGCCATTCAGTATTAAATATTCTGTCAAAAGTGCCAGGAAAAATTCCACAACTATTGCATTTCCATCTGGCAACATCTTCCTACCCTGAATATTTGCATAAAATATTTCTGCAATAAAGAAAAATTATGAAACATAAACTCTTTATATTATTTCCAACTAGATAACTTCTTCACAATTGTATAAGTCAAGGAACCCTGCTATTGCAAACAAACTAATTCCCTATTTTTCAACTATTTCAGAACAGTTTCATAAAACCCTCCCTACTCTATCTTTCATTTAAATGCCTAGGTAGATTTTTAAATTTATAAGATTTTTGGGTTTTAAACCAATAAGAAATCACTGAAGAGAGGCTGAACAAGGTGCTCCTGTTGACTGCTATTTGTGGGTCCAGTGCTACCTCCATGTGTGACTTAGGCTTCCCAAATTATTGGAGTAAGTTGGCGCATAGCATTGTTCCCCCCTAAGTTAGGATCAGATCTTTGATCAAGCAGGGAGTTAAAGTTGGACACTGAGCTAAATTCTGCATCTGGACCATGGTAAGGCTTGTAGGGAGAGTGGGTGAGGAGAGCAGTGTGCATTCGATGCCCATTTGTCACCATGGCTTTCACATGGATTTGGATATATCTGTGAAACCCTCCTCCACACATGATAAATCAGTTTGCAAAGATGTATTAAAGATACATTGCTGAAAGGAAGAGGGTCCTCCAGGCATTTAAGTATTAAAAGTCTTGACCCAACATTTCAAATAGAGAAGACTGCTTAGCTGTTTGCCACCAACATCTATTATAATTATCATTCATAAAAGATACCACCATATTATACTCCGTAATAGCTCTTTAGCCCAGTACTGATATGGGTATGACGTTTGTATTAGTGGAGATGAAACCCACATTAAAACAAAGCAAATAACTTAGGCATGCTATTTTTTCTTTTCACATCACTTCACTCTCTGGGGATGTTATTCACACCAGTTTTCTGTTTAGAGCTTATTTCAGCAAAAAGGTCGTGTGCATTTCAGTCACAGAAACAAAGAAGTTTAATGCTAAGCATATTTTCTTTCTTTGAACATGCACATTTGTCTAATCTTTTCCATGATTACATGTCAACCTTCTAAGAAAAGGAGGAAGAAAATATAAAAATGCAGTAAGTTTGTGTTTTGCACGTGTCCAGTCAGGTTATATGGAATAGACAAACATGCTGCTCGTGTGATTATAAATAACTCGTCTGATATAAATACTTCTATTAAAATATCATTTACATGAAGGTTAATTCTCAAAAACTCATGCACTTTTCAAGCTTTAAATGAAGTTCAACAGAAATTAAACTTAGCTCAGGCACAAGCTGTTATTTAACCAAGTAAATAAACAGCACCCTGCGACACGGTCCCCAGTTCCTTGATGGGTGCCCTGGTTAACACCAAGTGCCGGAACTCAGAAATAAGGTGACAGTCCAGGACTGCAGGCAACAGCAGTTGTTTAAAACACACAGAAAGAGCAAAAGAACCAGCCCAGTGAACAGCACTGCAGCAAAAACACTGGAGGAATTAGAAACACAGCTTGTCCCCACTGATTTTGCTGCTCAGTGACTAGGGGACACGCTAAACTACACCTTACTCAGGGTAAAATACCAGCTCTAATAGCAAACTTATACTCCAGTTCCTTTTTAGTCCTAATGAAGGGGAAAAAAGAACAACAACATTAGGTTATGATAAAAATTACTTTTAACTCAACCGTGTCTAGAGTCTAGACTTGCACAAAATAATTATAGAAAAAGATCCTTCTTTGAAGATCCACAGTTTGAGAACAAACCAAGATGCACAGGCTGAAATAAACCTGCCCAGATGTGATTCATTGTGGCGTGTTTTAAGCAAGTGCTTTCTACAACCCTACCCCTCATTTAATATAGCTTTATGCTTATGTTGATGTAATAAAGCTTTATTTAGAGTGAGGCTCATGTTTCCGGAAAGAGATTCCACAAATTCTCAAGATGTTTTACAATGTTGGCATCAACCATTCAAGCACACTGAATTACACTGTACAGCAAAGGCTTAAGACAAACGACAGTGATGCTGTAGAAGACTCAAATAAAGCCCTTCAGTAATGTTGGAAAATATATTCATTGAAAACCAGTGGGGCTAGCATTCTTTTTTCATGGTGAGAGGGATTCAGTAACAGCCTCTAATTTCTTTGGCACTATTATACAGAACACTATGTTGTGCATGCCCCCTAATACATGAAATAATGCTTTTCTGTTTAAGACAGTCAGGTCTAAAAGAGGCATGGCAGAAATACATTCCCAAAGACTAGGACAGTTGAAAGGACATCTATAACACATACAGTGTTCAGGAGCAAAGGTCTAGGCTTATGCTAAAGGCTCTGAGGGAAATTTAATATGAACATTTAAAATTAAAATACCTCTTCATTGATAAAATGCAAATATTCTTAATTTTCTGGATCATTAAACCTCCTCCTGGAAAGTGAGTTAAGTAACTTTGGGGTATTTTTACAGCATCAGGTTGGGTTTAAGGATGGTCTAATAATGCAGTGGTTCAAGCTCACATTTAGAGGACATTGGTGCCCTCACAAAGCCTTCTCCAGGAGGGAGCAAGAGTCTTTCCTGAAAGATCACAATTTCTTTCATTTGGGTTAAGGATCAGCAAAGGATCTGTTTCATTAGAAGAGAATGAAGGAGTTCCTGCAGATGTACTTAACAACTAAGCATATCAGGATTAAACGTATTGGATGGAAATAGAGAAATGGAAAACATCAACTGGGATTTATACGGGCAAAATCTAAGCTCTTCTGAGCCTCACTGATTCTTACCATGCTGTCTTAGAGAAGATTTATGTCTCAATCAACTGGGTTTGGTTTTTGTTACAGATTCAGAAAGCTCAGAGATGGGAAGGGACAGACAGATGTCCAGAGCTGCCCAACAACAACTAATGTAGCTCCACCTCATGAAGTGAATTTTAAAATTATTTCAGAAGAAAATAAGGAAAATATCTTACCATCAGGAAGAGAGACATCAAAATGGGCATGGAGTGGGCAAGAAGCCACACCAGGATTTCCCATGTTGCTGTTTACAGCATTTTTCCAGTCGTTGGTAAAGAAGCCGTGGTCATAATTTTAATTGCTTGGCATGCCAACGAATGCAGCTCTGGACTAAAACCACTGAATTCTCCACAGCACCTCCATGTTGCACTTCAATTTCCTCTGAGGTAGGAAGTCTGTTTCTGAAGTTTGGCTTCAAGAGTTATCTTTGGGTTTTCATTCCAAGTTTGCAAAATTAAACACAAGAGACAATATAAATCACAAGCACTCTGGCCTGCTCAGGAAAGCGTGCAGCAAGTTTTTACAGGCTAGGGTAAACAGCACTGCGGTGTAGGGAAATAGCACGTAGTTAACCTGTAAAATATTATGACATGCTAATCTATTTATATTACATCATTGCACCTATTTTTCATAAAGATAAAATTACCGGGAAGGATTTTATTATTCCTACATAGAAAACCTTCTCTTCCTTTCCATCCCCAAACTGCTCTTTAGAACAAGATGTTCCTTTTGTTGCTCACAAAGACAGTAATATTTTATCCAACAGACAGTACAACATCTAAGAGTTCTGGACACTATCATAATCAAATACAATAATAATATGATATTCTTCTTAGCTCCTCAGAGTACCAAAGTCATTTTATTATTTTGAAGATGGTTTGAAAGCATCTTAACTACATCTTTATTGAAGCAACATAAATGTCTTGAAAGCTATCTTGGTGTGAATGTATCAAGAATACTCTTGAAATTCCTTGTTATACCTTGTACCTGAAAATCTATTTGAAACATATTCTACTGTATTGAATTTCTGTCTGAAACAGCTGATTTAGGCAGCTGATAGGGTATGGCAGGTGCCCCATTCATTACGTTATCATTTTATACAGTCTGTCCATAAAGGCCCCAAGAGAAGGATGTACTGTCTGTCCATGAAAAATAATCCACTGTCTGTGGCTTATGGGAACAGCAATAGAATTTTAAATACCTTGGAAAGACCAAAGCTTGGCCATTTACATTATTCTAGCAGCATTTTTCTAGCTGAATGGTCATATTCAATCTCACAATGAAAGGGCTAATGCAATTAAAACAGCTCCACAATGAGGAACTAGAAACATAGGTTTTAGTTTGAAAAACAAAAGCTTCTAAATTTTAAAATAATGAAGCAACATGACTGTTGCACACAATGTGAAGAATGCATTATTAGACACAGCAGTAAAATGTCAAATATAATATACTTCAGCAACATTCTACAGTTCACCTATGCCTCTTTTGATACCCTGTATTTCCTGATGTTAACTGCTCATTTTTGCTCCAGTCAACAAATTGCCAACTGTCCAACCGGAGGAAGAATGTTTAATTAAATATCCCCTAATAAGGAGCAATTAGAGCAATCCAAGCATGCCCTATGTAAGGCTGTCTCACAAGCAGGTGGGCTGAGAGCTGGCATGGTCAACTCAGCAGGCAGCAGAGCTCTCTCCAAACAAGATGGGACAAAAGCAAAAAGGTAAGATGTCAAAAAGAGTAAAACCATCCCAAGTGGGCAAAATAAAGTCTAAGTTTTCAGAAGCCTCCACTGAAGAAAAGTTTAAACCACAGTCAGGTGGGATAAGGACATGACTGGTGCATTGGCAAAGTTCTGGCCACAATCAGCTCCTCAGGGAGGAAACCCCTGGAGTTTGTGCCGTCAGTCTGAGTGCGGTTTTAGGTAGCCTAGCAATGATAAATAAAATAGTACTGTATAAAAGAGCAAGAGGTGAGAACAAGGAAATGGGAAACGCCTTAAAATTTGACTGTTACATGGGTAGGACAGCGGAAGTTTTAGGATACCAAGTGGAGGTGGCTCATAATGGCTGACACTTTAAAGGCAAGGGAGTAAGAGTCATAGAAGTGGAAAAAAGAAGGGATTTAATCTCCCCTCACAGTATAAGCTACTCCCACTGCATGCTCAGTACACATGTGTTTGTTGGCTTCACTACAGGAAAAGCATAAGAGGAAAATGGTCAAAAGCAATTGGTAGCAACACAAAAAAAACTAAGGACAAATAAAGTTGTAAAAGAAGAGCGGTTACCCCTGCAAAGGGAAAAAAAATAGAACCCAACCAGAACCTGCCCCTACTGCAGTCATGGTTTAGACAAAACTGAATAAAATATTTAATATATATAAATATATATTTCTATAAAAAATTAGGTTCTTTGGAGAGCCCAACCCCACTCTAGATATGAAAGTATTTTCAAAGACTTTTATCCAGGGAAAAGCAGCAACCTTCACTCAGCTCTAAGCACTGATGAAATGGGTTTCATATGCAGGAGACAACTAAATGATACAACCAAACAAATCATGGAAGTAATTCATAATACAGAATAAAAACCAAAGGTCCACCGCTAGCCTTAGATCTCTTGAAAGGCTTTGAAAAAGCAGGGCGGCCTTGTTAGGAAATACTGTTATCAGATATGAGACAATATAAATAAATATAACATATGAATCTCCATCTAGTAGAATAAAAGTTAATATGACACACTCCAAAAGATTTCAGCTACAAGGGCCAAAAGGAAAAAGCTGTTCCTAATGTCCTATGTTGGTTTTTTCTATTGAAGTCCTGGAACAGTCACTTCAATGCAACCAATCCAAAAAAGCCACAACAGCTTATTAAAACACTAACCTAGAATGAATTATATTCATAAATGAATAAAAATAAACAACTAATTATCTCTGGATAGCACAATGTTACCAGCAGCCACCTAACCTATTTTTAATGAAATGCTATGAATTCAAGGGCAAAACATCAATTGTGTTAAATCCACCCAAGAATCCATGACTAGAAAGGCATGTACGAGCTTACGTGCTCCAAACGCATGAGATCATTTGGAACAAAACTTCTTCAGCTACAGAGAGTCAACTTCTTTCCGTTATTTCAAGATGGAGAACTGCCCCAACTGCTTTCCCTTCTGTACAGTCAATTCCCCAGGGGCTGCCAAATCCCTCACAGACTCCACGTGCCTGGGGCTGACCCCTGGCTTCCACATTGGGCAGCTGCATCATACACAGGGCATATGTGTGGTCCAGAGGGCATGGTGCAAGGTTGTGCTTGAATTTATGCTATTTAAACCCACAACAGATCCATGACAAGTGTTAGTGAACATGGGAAATTAGGTGATAATTTCATCTCCAATATCCACAGTATCACTTCTCTAACAAACAATGACAAAACACACCAGAAAATTTTTTAAGTAAAAAAAAATATAATTACCTCAGGGAAGGATCGCTCACAAAACTATTACTATTAGCACCTAGTTGTGCAAGAACTCATTTTGGAAACAATTCTCCTGCATGTTAGTGGCACGGAGAAATAATATATGATCATTTTTAATAGAAAAACCGACAGGCATTCTGGATCAAGCTGATTTTATAAAGTAATTTGTTCTTGGAATCTGACCAAAGGAAAAATGGATAGATAACATGAAGAGGTCAACCAACCAAGTAGTAATTTACACTTAACGAATTTGAGTTATGACTAAGATTTGGTAATTCCTGTACAGAAAGTTCATGTATCATCTTAATGTTAAAATGGAGACCTTTGCAAAAGTAGTCAGGGCTTCTAAACTGCTGTTCATAGAAAGTCAATTTGGGTTTAGCTGTGCTGAGCTGGGGACAGCTGATCGCATCAGCTTCCTGGTTCTGCTGCTCTGTGTGGAGTTTATTCTGTTTATTGAGGCGTGGTGCTGGAGGGATGCTGAGCTGCCGGGCAGCAGGCAGAGCTGCCAAACCTTCCTCTCAAAATCAGTGCCCATGTGGTCTGGGCTCACCTCTGCCGTGCACAGAGCAGATGGGAAATGAATCACTAACAATGAGGCACTTCTCTGCTGCTCCAGTTTGGGCTCTTTGTTAAAATTATAATGGCGCTTTTTTTTTTTCATTGTGAAACAATCCACTACTTTGAGAGAAATTGCCTAAGAAAACAGGGACTTTTGCCTTAAATGCATTCCTTTGGCAGACCCGTTCAGCACGTTCTCCCTCCGAAAATGTCATATACGTCTTACTAATGAACTTTAGCTGACCCTAAGAAGTCATTTCACATGCGTAAGCAGTCAAGCTGGCTCAAAAAATGTAGTTATTGAAATAGATTTAGAATCTCCCAAAGACCAGGCACAGGGTTTTCTATTTGGTTGCTTAAATTCATAGCAGTGAGAGAAATAGCTAAAATGGTTAGTATTTACTCATGTAAAAATACACTTTTCTAGTATATTTAATCTAAAAATGTATTTTATGTGCAGAAATAAATACTTTCCACTTTGGGAGAACATAAACTGAATCTATTTGGAGAAATACAGTGTTCTGTAACAGACAACATTAAAGTGATGCTGCCACTTTTCAGTGTTGGTATAGTCACTAACATAATTTAATGAATCTGACTCAGGCTCTTTCAGTAGGGTTTTCCCTACATATTAGTATGTTTCTATTACATGTATTTTATACATGTAATTCCTTCTGGTCCTACTAATCATGACTATATTGTCTGTTACTTCAATTTCCTTCATTTTTTCATCTTTTTGGTAACATCAGAATATAATTAATTCCAGTGAGTGAAGTTAATTGCTTCAGGGAAAACCTTCAGTTGGAAAACTCTTGGTCTCAAATAACCTAGAGTTGGAGACGTACCACCACATACTCTTCCCACACAATTGATGGATGGAAAAATTCACCAGCAACAGCAGTTGTTGGAAAGAAAAACAATTCTGCAATCTTATCTTCTCTGTAGTAATTTGTAGCCATCACTAGAGGAATACTGTAACAGACCCCATGCATGAGATAAGCTGTGGCCAAGGGGATTGTAGGGGTAAATGGACATGTTACCTGCAAGAGGGTGCCAGGTCAGAGCAAAGCACAGAGAACCTCTGCTCAGCTTTTAGTTTTTCCTCTCTTTCCCATTCCAAAGCCATTCTCACTTTCTGCACTGCTCAAATATTTGCCTCTATAAATCTGTGTATCTGACCTCTGTTTTCTGCAGCACTGTCTCCACACATGAGGAGGGACAGATCTCTGTATTTTCAACTTGCCAAGGTGGGCTCTTCCCCAACATGTCCTAGGAGCTAGGATTAGCATGCTCTGCTGTACTGTCTCTTTATCCATGCTCAGATCTCAAACTGTTCACTGACACACAAAGCTAGGATCTCAGAGAGTTCATTAGTAACTACATATTTTAGTATATTTTAGCTGCACACCCTAAACAGCAGGAAAAGACCTGGCCTTTTCAGGTCTAAAGAAAAAAAATCAGGCCATTTGCAACAGGAGAACAATCAATCCTCAAAGAGGCTGCAAATACCATTACCAAGAATCACTGGTCGCTGAGCATACACTTTTGTCAGTGCTCGTGTTGTGCTACCCCAGACGCCAGCACATGAGCCTGTTGGCAAATAAGCGTAGAGCAATGCACACCCCCAGCCCAACTCTAGCCCTGTTCTACATGAGAAGAATAACATATAGAAGTTAAAGAACAGATGTATAAAACATCTTATAAAATAGTGAAATGTGATTCTGGGGGATATTCCTCAGACACAGGAAAGTCCGGATTTTCAAGATGTTGCCACAGGGCCGGAGAGAAACCCTCCAGGAACTGTCTGTAATGTTCTTATTCTGCTCTGCACCCACCCACATGACTAACCATTAAAAGTCTTCATTACTATCATTTTCATTTTTGGGGCCTGGCTTTGCCAAAGACAGGGTGTGGAGTTTCTGTGCTGTGGAAATAAATAAGATATTGTAGATAATTTTTTTCTCTAATTCCTTGTCTTAGAAAACATTTATGAGGTAGTCAGCCTGTTTTTCTGAAGTGGAAGTTCTAAAATAAATCCATTACTCTTAAGACCTACTGACAGTACCAAACAAGGTAATCCTATTATGAGCCATCACACCAAAGCCAGCCCTGTTGTATAAATATAATGAAATTTTTTTCAGTTCTCTCAAGCAGCAGTTCTCTCCCTGCTGAATATTCCCACGGAAGCATAGTTCCAAAATGTCTTGTTAGACATTTTGTCACCAACTGAGATAATTTTTGAATTGATTTTGTTGCTACTAAACTGCAATGTATCAAATTGACTAACCACATTGATAGTCAACATTCAATATACACAACACAAAGAAAAAGAAACCTATTGGCATTCTGCTGCCACCAGCAGAAAGGAAATGAGAGGGCCCTTTTGTATCCCTGCATTTAAGAGCCCTGTGGGACACTATTGGTAAAAGAATTAAACATTCATAGTCATTCTGGATTATTTTGTGTATGTACACATATATACACAAACTCACCGCAAGAACTATTTCTAGATAGAATCTCCATTCAAAAGATAAATGTCATATTAGGCCAGAAGTATTGTGTGTTATCTACTTATGATTAGAGCTGAAATTATCTGAAGAAAATTAAAGAAACTGAAAATAACATTTGTTTCTATGTTCACTTAATTTTGAATGTTATCTTATAGCCCGCACCAGCATTAATGTTTCTCACAAAATCATCAAATATTTCATTTCTAATTAAGCCCTTTTCATCTCAATGATGGACCTGTCTTCTTTATCTTTAATTATATTTTCATCTATGTTATTCAAGAGCAAATGCAAAGATTTGCATGTTTGCATTATATAGAAATTTTATTGTAAATATCACTCAGACAGCTCCCTCTCTCTTTTGCTGTTCACAGATTCATGAAGCCAGATGAGAAAAGAGAGTGTTCTCCATACCAATGCTCCACTTCCTTTTAGGTGTAGTTTGTAACTACCAGAGAGTACTTGTTAGGATTGTACTGTCTTAAGTAATTTGGTAGCCCCTTCCTCTCAGCTGCTTCTCCTCACTTCTGCAGGAGGTCACACCTGAGGAAAGTCACCAACATCAGCATAAGCACAGGCAGCACGTATAGGTGTGGGGACCTATAAACACACAACAGCTGCAAACAGATTTTGTTCTACTTTTAGAACCAAAGTCTTAATGCATCACTGAGCAAAATGAATGCAGATTTGAAGGTAACACACAGGGGAGGAAGGACAGCAAAGCAAACTGGCCGTTTGGTGGCAGAGGTAGTTCAACACTTGGTCTTTGCCCAACTAGACCTGTCCTTTCCGTCTTACTGCCTTCGTATTACATAAAATCTGCTCTTATTTCATAAACCTCTTAGTTTTGGATTCATTTTGCTATGAGGGTTCTACTAATCCATTCCAGACAATCAGAAGTAATAACAATTCTTCATTTGACATTCCAGAGCAAAATGATGAGGTTTTCTGGCACAGGCCTCATTATTGTGCTAGAGTGTGCTTTGGTTTGCAAATACATAAAGTGTTATTATCATTAAGAACATTAATACATTTATCACAATTAACATCTCTGAGATTCTTTGTAATAATGAGTCACAGATTCATAAGCAATGAATCAAGTCACACTTTCTGTTTGGCACTGGAGCTTATTGTGCTAATCATCACAAATTATATTAGCTGGTGAAGTTCCACTTAAACATACTACTACCCTCCTGCTAATACTGCCTGGTTACTGTCAGAGGTAAAAATCTATTTTACAATCCCAGCTCGTACTGTTTACTCCTTTAACTCATGTCTGTTTAAAGCTACACAGGATTACTGGTGCATGGTTGAACAATTCCTGCTAATAGTTTAATATTTACTCTCGGGAACAAAGTAGGCATAGACAAAAGCAAGGAAAGTAATACTTAGCTTGAATGAGGGCAAAGCAACAGTACTTAGATTACTAATTCATTACAAAAACACAATTACAATTCCTACTCTACTTTTCATAAGAATACTATTTTTCTCAAACACGTCCCTCCCACCAGAGCTGCACTGGGCTCAGTCTCAGACAAGGAAGGAATTCTGTTTGGAAAGTTAGACCTATTTTTTGTTACCTAAATGTGGAACTCTAATTTTACCAATGTATTTTTTTAATGCGTTACAGAGTACTCATTTATTTTAAGTAGGACACAAGGGCAGGATTAGTGTGTAGTGCTGAAGCAGATGGAACTGAGGAACAGAACAGAAAAAGCAGAAAAAACAGAATTAGGGGAAAAGAATTAGATGAGGGTTATCATTTCAACCAAGAGAGATAACCTGCAATGGCAGGACTATTTACTGTACCTACGCTGTACTCAAATTAAGACAGAAAATATTTGCAGTTTCACACAGCGGGAGGGTGTGAGCAGGAGATTACTGCAGGGATGTTGCAAGCAGAAGGGGAGGTAGGAAATAATAGAAAGGGAGAAAAAGTAGGGGGTGGAGGAATGCAAAAGTACTGTTGTGAAGGAAAAATAGTTTCTTTCTATCAGTGCGGAAAAATGTCCCAAAGACCAGATTTTAACTTGGCCTCCTTTCTGGGTACACCATCTTCAGCAGCTATTAGAGCTTAGCTTCAGGGTGTCCAAAGGAAACCAAGCTCAGAGACGGGTATTGATCTGATCCAGTAAAAACTAAAGATCTCCATGTTTTGTGTCATTATGCCACAAGTCCTGCATCAGAGCAGCAATTATAGTTCAGGATGGCACCAAGATGCAGATTACCACAGCCACAGATTTACTGGATAGCTGAAGGAGTTCATGCTGGAGTTGGGAGGAGAGCAAAACCTACCCTTCTTTGTGTACCAAGTGGTTTGGGCAGGAAAACACTCTTGATGGCATCTGCCTTCTACCACTTGCCCTTTTTGTATCAGTGTTTTAACTACAGTATGTTGCAAAATCCTTTGAGACACAATTTATCAAGAAACATGAAATTCTCATAGCTGTAATACACAGAAATTTTTTTAGCCTCCAAAATGAGTGAAATGAACACTCATACAGTGTCACAAATGGGGACAGTCTGCCTACAAGCCGGAGGGTCTAAGGGTTTAGGGTGGAGAAATCACTATCGCAAGTCCATCCTCTTGAATCTTGAAGGCACTATTTTGATTGAAGGCAAGTTTCATTTGGAAATGTCATATTGAAAATTATGTCAGGCAGGATGATGTATGGCTTTCCATTAGAGTGAGAAAATAGGGGGGATTAATGGACTGGAGGAATCTCTTCAATCTTGTACATTGAATTTCATTTTTTTTATTATTTTTTATTTTTTTTAAATAAAGCTTTGATGATAATGCAAAAAATCCCAATGCCCGCCCCGCAGATACAGGCCCTGGAGCACTGGGCTCCATCTATGTTAAGTCAAGAGAAGTTTTAAACCTGCCATGATGGAGCCCAAGGTTTTATCCTAGAACTTTTCCTTGCTTCTGAATAGCACTGCATTGCAGTATACAAAGCCAAGATCACTTTAGCTAAAAGTGACAAGATTTATAAATATATGATGTTAGAAAGTATTCAGGACATTTTTTTTCCTAAGCCATAAGGGTGACAACTTCTGGTAGAGCAAATTAAATATGAAAATACATGGCATTGTCCAAAACTCTTTTTCAAAGAACTCTGTGTTTTTGAACTCTCAAACTCTCAGGCTACACTGCAGTCCCAGATCACCAGAGGTAACCAGTACCAAAACAATGGAATATATTTCATCCAAACAAGACAGTGTTTAAAAATAGCATCTGTTAAAAGGCTGATAATAGCTATAAAGGAAACTAACTGCTATCAAAGAGTTAAATAAATTTTCACTGAGCAGCATGCGGTAACAGCATGGCTATTTTTTTTTTTTTCTTTGTTCCATCTACAGAAGTTTGCAAGTTACGAAGAAAATGTTCTGGACTGTTGATTTTCTACAGAGATACCCACCCACACATTATGAGTACTTGCACATTATAAATTATATGATTTAATGAAAAATAGTCACTTAAAATTCTGCCAACAGTGAGTAGTTATGGATTTTAGTAGTAAATCTGTATGAAAAGGTGACTATTCAAATTTGCAATATAGAAAATTATATATACACAGGATAAGTAGTGGAAGCTGGCAAAGCTGTATATGCACCACCATTACATTATACAAAAAAAAAAAAACTTTTATAAAGAAATCAAATACCTTGCATCTTCTTATTCTACTACTTTATAAAGGATCCCTCCCTCCCCAAAAGCAAATTTGGTTAATTCTGTGCTAGCTTTAAGTAAAAATGTCTTTTTATTGCAGCCCAAATTCCCCAAGATACGAACTCCAGCCAGATAAGAGGCTTAATTATGAGCAGAATGAGCTGCAAACATTTTTTTGCAGTTGTCTGTGTTATCTTTGATTCAGTATTATGCTCTATGTCCAACTATTTCACTCCAATTCCTCCTTGTTACTTTTCAGAATCACAGAATGTCTGAGGTTGGAAGACACCTCTGGAGATCACCTGATCCAACCCTCTGCTCAAGCAGGGCCATCTAGAACAGTTTGCCCAGGACTGTGTCCAGATGGCTTTTGAATATGTTCAAGGATGGAGACTTCACAGCCTCTCTGGGCAATCTGTGCTGGTACTCAGTCACTGTCACAGTAAAAAAAAAAGTATTTCCTAAGACTCAGATGGAACCTCTTGTCTTTCAGTTTGTGCCCATTGCTTTTGTCCTGAACATTAGAGGAGGTACTTGACACTGTAATTAGCTTAAAGTAACATAAAGTAACATTGTCAATAATAATGCCATGAGACAAAGTAGGAATCTGGTCTTTCATGGGGATTTGGTTTACATTGCATTTGCAGCTAATCCAGCTTGTAGGGAGGTAAGAAGACCTTGGAAATTACTTTCTGTGACACCAACCAACGCAGAAAGACTAGAAAAATAACCGTATGGTCACATTTGGAAAAGTATGCTTCACACATTTATATCTCTAACAAGAGTACTTCTTAGTAGAAAGCAGCCTATTCAGGCGCTGCGCTCAAGTGAAAAACAATTATTCTACAGAATCAGTTATTACCATCCTCGTGAACATCAGAAGGAACGTTATTAGCAGGAAGAACACGTGCTGTGTCAGTATTCCTGGGCAGGAATGAAGCCGTTAGAGGGAGAAGTGCACTAAAGGGCAGCGAGCACCCGGACCGGCTGGGGCAAGGCGCAAGGGTGTGCCGCGGGACTACCGCTGTCCGCGGTTCTGACCCTCCCGCGCTGACGCTGTCCGCGGTGCTGAACGGCGCCGGGCGACGCCGCGGAGCGGGAGCGCGGTCCCCGACATCCCCGGCTGGGAGCAGACCCTGAGGGGCTGTGGAGGATAGCAGGGTAGGAGCTCGCTGCCAGGGGAACACGTCCTCCTGGACATGTAATTTCGTATCACGCACAGCGGAAGCCACTTCTGCCCAGAGCGGAACAAATTAATTTTGTTTCCATGCCAATCTTTCAGATTAAAGTAAAAAAAGAAAAAAATAATCAAGATCCCACTCAATTCTATAAGAACTCTGGATGCAGGTATGTCTCGCACCAGCTTCTGCTTGTCTGTTGAAGATTATCAGGTTTTCTGTGGCTTCCACAGATGATGTCTTTGCAACTGAATCATTTAAAGAGACACAATGATGTCATCATGAAAATAGGTCATAGCCACAACCACATGCTAGTGGGACATATCTGGCATCATCTCTTTTTCTTAGTAACTATAGATACAGTTTATTTCTGGAGAAAAAAAGCAAAAACTCAGTCACATGTCACATAGGAGGGTAAGTTTTGCCATCTTTCTACGCAATAAAAAGAAATAAAGTATTTCTAGGGAAGAATATTATTACTATTATTTGTCTTGCTCCTAATTTTTTAATTAAAAATAAACATGCAAAAGGGAAACAACAGCAACTGAAGACAGTACAGATACTGCTTGTGTGCTCCTAATACTATAATCTGATAAGTCATTGGCAGCAGGTCTTTTCCAACAGTTAGGAAACTGCCTGTACAACACATACACAGTTGGCAAATCCTTTCTTTGCTAGCCTACAAAGCAGTAGCTGAACAAAAAAAGTCTGGTTGCCATCTCATCACTCAAGCTATGTCCTTCATCTGTCATTCTGCCCATTATATCAGTTTTCTACTGGGAGGCAGGCCCAAGGAAACATTGTATGCTATAGCACAAATATGTTGAGATAGCCTCATCACTTCCCCTCCCCCCGGCCCAGTGTCAAGGATGATTTATCTGTTTGTAAACAAAAACCATGACCCATTGCCTGATAATCTGATCTACCTGAAAGGTTCTTGGATTAAGAGGGTAGTAAGCACTCTGGCAGGAGCCTAGGGAACTAACAGTGCTTTCACATACATGTCTTAATACCTGGACAGACGCAGCTTTTGTGAGAGTCCATCTAGGGCTGGTGGGTGTAGTTTATGATAAAGAAGAAAGCCAAATGAAAAGAAGATTTGTTTTTATTTCAGGTGAGGCATTGTTAATTATGGGCCAGAGTCAAATCCAGATAAAATAATGCAGCAGAACAGGCATTTTTTAAAAAGAAAATTAATTTGTTTAAAACATGAGATGAAATCTCATTGTGAATGTTCACAGAGCGCTGTCTTCTTAAGTTTACCTTCAAAATACTAAAAAGCGAAATTCTGGACTTCATCAACTCTACAATGTATATAATACTTCAGGCTTAGTATAATTTTCTGGTTTTGAGAGGATTTTAATTGCTTTTCATTGTGCCCTATTTTATTTTGTGCCTTGTGTTATGTCTCAGAGTCATGGCAGATGTATTGCTGTCAAAACAGCAGGAGTTCATGTTGATTAGATGTGAATCTCAAAGAAGAATATTTTCAGTGGTAAATATTCAGATCAAGTTGAGTGTGCTTTATTAAGCATAAAAGTATACTTTAAAACCACAAAACTTTTCCAAGAAATGCATATGTTACTCTTCAAATAATTTTCCAGAACAGTAATTATTCGTCTTGCTGTTTCAGTCACTGCATCCCAGAAAAGACTTACCAATCTTTCTGTTTTTCTTAAACTATATTATCTGCAAATATGTTTATTTAAAAAATTTAGTAACAGAGCAATTGATTTCCAACTACTGGAACTGTTCAAGGTACTTGTCATTACGAGTTCGAATTAAATTATCTATTTTCCTCAGTTGCTATTCTGACCAACCCTTAAGCCAGAAGGAGGGAGGCAAAAGTGATACCAGTCAAAAAAAAATAAATTAATTGTGGCCTTGTTTACCACCTGGTACCTTTGAGCCAGCAAACAAAAGAATGTGCACAACCGTAATGAAATGTCATTGGGACGAGATGCTTAGGTGTCACAGGGAAAAGGCATATAAACCACCCTGAAGGAAGATTCTTTTTCCTTTAGTACCCACAATGATTCAGTGTCCCACAATCCAGAAGACACTGTTCCTCTGCTATAAAACTGAGACAAAATTTCACATGGGAGACCTACCAGGAATTATCAAGACCTGGAGGTAGCAGCAAAAATAAGGAATTATTTCAATTGTGGGATTCTTTTCTCCTGAATCTAGTAGTTCCTTTTCTATTTCACAAGTTCCTCATCAGTATTTCATTTTAAGAGCAACAGCTTTCTGCAGTCATGAAGGCAGCTAGCTGATCCAAACCAAGTTCAAATGTTTGATTCAAAGGTATCATAATTAATGATTTATCATGCTTCTGAGTCTTAGAATCACACAATTAGGCTGTCTTTCTGAACCTGAGCTACAGTTTTTTGAAGCCAAATGCATAAAAGATATACATGATATTCAGCAAGTCAAGGAGAGCTCCTCTATCAATGAATCAGTGATGAACTGATTGATTACATGGCCAACATTTCACACTGGCCAGAGGCAAAGCCCATTTGCCTAGCTACCCCCATCTCATGGGAACCAAATGGCTTTAAAAAGCCATTTATATGAATTTCATTTATATGAAATCTGCTAACCATGAAAACTGTGGTATGGCTGACCAGAAAGCATTCTCTCTGCTATTGAGCAGAGTAAGAACTGTTCTTGGTACCTCCCCTTCTAGCTTCTTTAAAGTTACTCTGAAATTGTTACTTCGTGTTTCTGTAGTTACTTTCCTGGCTGAGACAATGAGTAAATGTCATATTTGATAACTTCACAAAGTTTTAGTGATTACAAACAAATAAGTACCTGCATATCAGGAGTGCACAGCTAGTGTCAAGGCTCAGGCCATCATGTTAACTCTTCCTGGTATTAGTGGCTTGTGCTGGTGCCCTCCCCTCCCACCCTGCACACAAGCTGTGCATATGCTGACAAAAGGCCCCACACCTTTGAATGTACAGGTTTTTCACTGGATGTAAGTTTCCTATGGGTTTAATTAGTTTTTCTACATCCTGTTTGCATATTTTGTCTTATTTTATAAGACCAAAAAAGAAATTTCGAGGGCAAGAGAGGAAAAATGCTTTTGAAACTCTGACTTCTCTCAATCCTAGTATTTCACTCTTTACCTTTACAAATGACTCAGGAGATTTGCAGTAATACTGGAAATTAGCTCAAAGACCTTGTCTTTCAACTACAAATGACCAAACGTCATTCTTAACTCCCCAGCTGCAGACTGCCCCTGCTGACACTCTCTGTTGTCCCCCACAATAAACCTTGGGTTTAGGTATTATTAATCCAATTAAGATTTTCAAAATTCTACCTCACCACAACTGCTGGTCCCACATACTGGTAAAAATAGATATTTGGTGTACACAGTTTTAATACTGTCCTTTTGCAGTGGGAGCATTTTTTAGCCCAGAGGCTCTCATCTATTTTGGGGGGATGAGATCCTTTCTGTCTTTCATTATTCAAGTAGCCAACTACTTTTTTTGCCCCCAGGAGTGTGTAAGATCCAGCTGAGGATCTAGTAAAGCTGAACACCAGGAGGCTCGTGTTGAGAAAGGAAATTGAAACCCTGGGTTAGATTTCAGCTGAATTAAGCGGCTGTGTTATGACAGGGGTTTCTCAAAATACTTCATAAATTTCTCTCTCCCATCTGCATCAATGCTTATTGCTAACATATTTTGGCACGCTAGTTGCTTTCTCCTTCTTTGAAAAAGAAACGGGAAAGCCTCTAGAGAGTCCAATTTTCAGTCTGACTTTCTCCCTCCAAATTTCTCAGAGGAAGATTGCCAGACGGCAAAAGAAATTCGAGGGACTCCATAGTGCTCAGCACAGCATATCTTTATGCAAAGACAAGGCAGAGACCTATCTTTTAGGGCATCAGCAACACTGCTAAGACAAAAGAAATGGAATTATAATGAAATTGTCCCATCTTTAAAAGGTCTTGTTCTGGAATGTAAGACAAATTCAGGACTTGGCAAATGAACATGTTTGACTGCTTGGTTATTACCCAACTTCCCTCCTCTGCTTCCAGCTTGGGTCTTGTCAACACAAACCTCGAGACTGTAAAATTACAGACGGGTCCAGCAGCAGTTTCTGTGCTCTCATATGTTTTTTTTCTTCTTCCTTAATTTTACTTTATACTAGAGCTGAAATTGTGGCTCACAGAACAAATGTTGCATTTAATTCTATCCAATTCTATTTGGTCAAGACAGTTAATTACTTTCCCATTCATGTGTCAACAGTTCAAGGTTAATTGTCCCTGTTATGTTCTGGCTTTGTCCCTGCCCTGCCCTAAACCTGACAGTATCAATTCCAAAAAAGAAGAAAAATATGTGACATTTGCCATCAGGAAGACACGTGTATCAGACAGAAATGCTACTGCATTAGATTAGAGTCTGTCCTTAGCATATGTGTCCAAGGACTAGCAAGGAATACCCAGCCCAGCTCTGAGAGGCACGTGCACTGCTGACATTTCTGTGTGCACACTCATGTGCCCAACCTCACACTGCAGAAGCTGGGGCCATGATCCACACAGGACCAGCAATGTTTTACTTCATCAGAAGCAATCAGGAAACAAAACTACACCAAACAGTGTTGCTGGTTTTTGCTCTGTGGTTGTAGCTGTTCTCAGACCTTTCCCATACAACACATCCCCAACAGATTTCACACCTTCAACCACCTCCCCTAGGGCACCTGCTGAGCCTGCACAATAAAGGCTTCTCCTCACCTCCTTGAGCTGCATTCAAGATGGCCCACAGCACACTCTGATGCAGATAGAAAAACATCTAAAATCAGTAGATCTGGTTTTGAATGGTTTGTGAGGACTTTGACAAGCACAACAGCGTTTGCCTGGAGTCATGGAGCCTCATCCCAGAACCGGGGACCATACTGGACTTACAAGTGTGGGTCCTTCACAGCCTCAGCTATTGCAATCATCAAGAACATGTTAAATAGGTAGGGGTTCCTTTGCCTTCAGAAATGTCCACTGACTTTTCGAAGGTTCTTGAAGGACTTGGCACTAGAAAAATATAAGAAAATATTCCCCTTTTCCTTTGCATTAAAAAAGTAGGATGCAGAAGTGAGACGAGTGGATGCTGCATTAATATAAACTAAGTAGCAATTCTGGTGTCCAAGTTTCATTTTCCCACAAATATATAACTCCCAGACATATTCATTTTACCCCGAAAGACCCGAAAGCATTGAAAATGCATCGTTTTCCAAATTAGGTTACTGATGAAGCCTCCCTGCGCAGGGTACGAGGGGCCTCTTGTGGTGGCCGAGCGGCTGGCTCAGCGGTCCCGCATGGCAGCCAGGCTGCAACAAATGCCGGTGGCAGAGAAAAACGAGATCCAAATTTATCTCTCTCATTAGAGGAACCTAACTTGTTTAATACATGAGGCATTAGCGTATAACCCAATATTGCAACCTAGTTTATCATCCTGGTCTCCAGCTATGAACACAAGGGGTCTAAAAATAAAACAGTGCACTCTCAGTAATATTTTATTAAATGCTGTCAAATCTAATGCAGTCTGCCTAACCACTGTGTCACAAAAATAATACCTGTTGGAAAAGCTCACCGAGCTTCAGTTTGAACCTGGTTTAATGGAGGAGATAGTCAAATTGTCCCTGTTACTCCAAGACCAGAATTCTTAGCACAGAACACCTCTGTTGGATCTGTGAGCCTGCCTCGTGTTTTACGTTAGGTGGCATTGCTTCAACTCTGCAACTGAAGGCAGAGTTGAACTAACAAACTACTTTAAGAACCCCACTAGCAATGATTTCTGGATTTTTGTAGTGACCTCAGAAGCTACCAAATGCTGCCCCATGATTGGCGACAGAGCTTCATATAGCTGACCAACATGCAGTCTTAGCAAGGATCCAGACAAACTGTTCACACTTCTCCTGCACACCTCAGTCAAACAGTGGGACACATCCTACTTTTACTTAGCTGGTCTAACCCACACTGGGGCAACTTCTCTTTCCTGTATTTTTTTTAAAACTATTCAATTATTTCACGTGCTCTAATCTATACTTTCCTCAAAACCGATGCATTCTGTCACAAAGCTGTAAACAATAGTTATAGGGTATATACCTATCTGCTGATTTATTGACCTAAAAGATTCCACTCCAGAGACAGTCAAAAAGCCACTTGTTTTCAGAAAACGGGCCTCCAGCCAGTAGTCAACCAGTCTGCAAGGTGGCATGAATATTTATTCCAAAATCAAATTTAAGTTTCAATCCCTAGATCAAGCTCTCTAAGTCTCTTTTAGGGAAAAAACAAATCCTACAAACCATATTTATTTGTAGGAAAAGTACCACAATTCTGTTTTTTTGGGGAACAGAAAGTGCTAAACACACATGAAAATCTTTCTGCAGAAGAACACATCACCATTTGGAAACACCTCTTCCCATCAAGAACACTGCTAATATCTGCTGTGTCCAATACACAATATTGCCAAGTTCCACATCTAACATACATGGTCACACATTCAACTGTACATACAAGAGGCACATCTGCTTGCAGGTTCCTTCCAGACAATACTACTCGCCTGAAAGTCCCTCTTTCATGATCAGCCAAAAATTTAACTTTCATAAATCTGAAGTCCTAGGAAGGAAGCCAACAAAAAGCAACAAATAGGAAAAATGAGTCCCAACACTGTACTCACCGGCGTGCTGCTGTCAGAAAAGGTGTTCATGCTGATGGACCTGCTCATCTTGTCCGAGGAGAGGGATGGTGGGGAGGGACTGCGCTTGTCCAGCTGCTCATGGTGTGGGAGGTCTTGGCGCTGCAGATACTCACGCCATGCTCGTTGGATACTGCCACAAACACCAAGGCACGGGGTTGGGAGAGGAATGTAGCAATAAAGAAGCTTTAAAATATACATTCTTGACTGAAAAGGTGGGTTTTGGTGTTTTGTGGGGTTTTTTTGTGCACTTTGTTTTCCAATTTGGGTAATGATCACATATCACTACCCTCTGTAGGTCTTATTTTAGCTACTTGTAGTGTAACTTGAGGTATCTGTTAAGCAGAAACACTTCTTTATTTCAGCCTACAGAAGTGATTTAAATTTGAGACTGTAAATAATTCAGCAATTCTCTTACATCTTACAAACAAAATAAAGATATGCAATTATCTGTTTAAAAGAATGAACAGCCTTCAACATTTTATATTTATATCAGCTTTCAGATTATAATGCAGATACGGTTGGAAGTTCAGAGCTAGACCAGTATCCTTTAAAATCTCCTCTGTCCTGGGTAGCTGGGGACTTAAAACCTCCTCCAAACCAACACATGGGGATTGCACTAGGAGCTCTGATTCCCACCTCTAAATTTTTACCAAGTTGCTAAAACCTGATGTGAAATTCTGCAAAGAAATTCCATTTTCTGTGCCGGACGGTGGCCAGAGCAGCCCTCACCAGGTGGCAGTGCCGGACCGCCTGTGCCGGAGAAACCAGTGAGAGATGCTGGGAATTAAAACCCTGTTTACAATAGTAACGGCATTAAAACACAGTATGTGGCTGTTTGCACACAGAATGATCTGAGAACTCTGCAGAAAAGTGGAGCTAAGGTCCAACCTGAGCCTTCACTGTGTTACTGCAGTGCAATGAGCTAGAAAGAGCTCCTTTTAGGATTTTTAAATGATTGAGAGTTTATTCTCTGGGATATCAAATCAGTAAAACCTTTGGTGTGTTTATTAATCAGGTAGAGTACCCTGACCTTTGTTTAAGTTGTTCTCAGTGGTGCACAGCTCCAATACTGCTCTGCCCAGGTGGCTGTGCAGGGAGCAGGTGGGAACAGGCACTCAGGCACTCCTACACCCTGCCTGCTCCAAAAGGACTTGGCACATTCAGCACCCAGCCTTGCTGCTGGGGGGCTCCCCAGGAGGGGTCCCATGCCCAAATCCCACCTGGCCCTGCTCTCGCTCACAGTAATTGCATCCCAGGGCAGTGCAGAAGGCAATGCTCCTTTGTGAAGGAACATTACCACGTGCTTTATGGTTCAAACCAAAAGGTCCAAAGACTTTAGCGTGGATTTACTTTGTCCTAGGAATATTTTTTTTTCTTTTTTTGCCTTGCTTTTTTAATAGTCAAGATGTCATTTCTGCTCCCACCTCCACAAGCCAGAAAAACACTTAGACACTTAGCCACCAGCCACCACTGAAGAGGCATTCGATCCCACATTGGCATGTCCAACAGGAAAACAGTGCTTCTCGGCTTCGCAGGAGGAGGGTGAAGTTCAACACCAGGACACCTACAACTTCTCATTGACTGCCTACAGTGCTAGGAACTCCAGAGAGTGGGAAGTGCCTCTTGGTGTGTGATTTTTCCTGGTCAGGGAACAACGCTCTCAAAACACATGGCATTTTGAACATCTCAGGGTTGAGAAAATCAAATACATGTATTTTGTTTGGGTTTTTTCTTTAGAAGAATACCAGATCAGAAACAAACCATCATTCATTACAGCCACAACAGGATAAATGCACTTTAGAGCTAGTCAGGTAGGCTAAGTCCCTTGTTGTTTTCCTACAGGAGCTTTAAAATGGACAGCAAAACTCCCAAATGTGAGTGCCAACAACAGAGCTTTCAGTAAATGCATTTTGCTTTAAAAAAATCCCCACATCTTCACACCTCAAGCATTTACACTTCGCATTGTTTCAGTTTCAAGCTTTGCTGAATAATATATACAAGTAGTATTTACATGTTTATATTTACATGTATTTTCTATTTTAAAGCTTGAGAATATACTGAGGTTAAGTATATTCCTTCCAGAATAAGTATATCCCTTCCAGAAACCTCTCTGAAAGTTTATTCTTCCATCTGGCTTATATTTGCATGACTAAAAGACGCTGGCTTGATTTTAATTTGAAACTTCATATCCGTTTAATATTTTAATATAGCATTAATATTTTAAAGTCCTGTATAGCAAGTTAGCTGTAGCTTTTCAACTGAAAGTGAAATTCAGTATGTTATGTAGCAACGCATCCGACTCAGTGTCACAGAATTTTGTCACCAAGCAGTTTGCGTCTTCAGCATAAAGAGGTTCATATTTTTTGATGTAGGTGGATCCATGTTAAACTTTTGCTGTCTGCTGGGAAATCCAGGGGCACTGTGTTAATGCAGAGTTGGTGCCAGCTGGATGGAGCCAACGCTTGCACCACGGCTGGAGTCCTCTGCTCCGACAGACACATAGGTAAGTTTTAAGTTATATCCCCAATATTACCATGAGCATTACAGCACAGTGAAACCTTTTAGAATAACTGACCCCATGGTAAACTAAACAACATGTGGGAAATGCATTACAAAGGCTATTTTTAGTGCATTTGGAAGATGAGGAGTTCATTACCAGAACACAGTGATGCTTATCTCTTCCTTCCAGGTGGTGCAGCTAGGTGTCATCTATGTGCTTTGGCTGAGTGCTAGCAACTGCCACATTTTCCAATAAAAACCAGCCTTTTTAGTGTCATATAGCTGTGCTGCACCCCCCAGCACAGGAATCCTGGTCCCCTCAGACTTACATCTCCATCCCCATGCAAACCCAAGGACTACTCCTTGCAGAGGAGTCCTGTGAGCCACCTGGGGAGATTTAACCAGGCTTCACGTTAGATAGGAAAAATATCAGTGAAGACAATTCTGCTTGCTCCGTACTATACCTCCCCACTCTCTAAATATATGAAAAATCTAGCAGATTCTCAACTATTCTTTAGTTTCACAAGGGAAATGACAAAATTAGTGCAACACAAGTTTAGCGTTTGAAATTCATTCAAAGAGAACATTCACAGGCTCAAAGGTAGAGAAGAGATAAGCTTGTGAAATAGAGGGGGTTTATACTTAAAGTTAGACAGGAACACATGATGGACACAGTCTGGGTTCTGCGGTTTAGAAATCAGACAAACTCAGCTGCATTTAAAGGCAGAAATGACATTCTTTATTACTTACATTTTGACTTTTGATTCCAAGGGCTGCAAGCTGATATGATATTTTTCGATATTATTTTCTTCATCCATGGTGAGCTGATGGCTATGGGATAGAAAAGAAAATGGGCTTAATGTGTCTCAGTGTGACATTTTCACAATCACTGTGAATTCTGAAATTTTGACAAGAACGTACAAGAGCTGCTTATTATAAGGTGTTGCTGTCTTTGGAGGAAGGCATCTGCATGCAGCTCCATTTGACTGTTGACAAAAAGTACCAATTTGGATCCAGTTTCCAGATTGGAGCTCGCCTGAGTCCTTACACTAAACCTTCCAGATGCCACAGCTTCAGAGACAGGCACACCCAGCAAAGAAGCTACTGCAAATAAAAAAAAAACCACTAGCAAATATAATAGATATTCTTGCTAAATTAACTTTCATCCCTGGGGCTACATTTGAAAAGCTGGAGAGTAAAATGGAAAGTAACAATGGTAATGCCGATAGCAAATGAATTACATCAGCAAAAGCCATACAGGAATATGAAGAAAAAATTCTTTGTAATAAATGATGACTGAGGAATTGGTGCTGCAAACTGATCATTTTGAGAAAGCAATTTTAAAATGCTAGAAGATAAAAATCAAACATCTCAGGACGCTGCTTTGGATGGGACTAGCAACATGTATGAAAGATCTTCGCATGAAAATTTGTAAGATTAGACCCCAACCTGTGGAATTATTTTGAGACTTTACTGGACACTTAATTACATCATTCAATCAGCAGCAGTTTTCAGAAATTATCCTCCTGTAACTGAAAATAAGAATCATTTATGGGAGAGGTGCAAAATCTTGAATATTTAGTACATTACCAAGTAAAAAATGTAGTCTACAACAAAGAGACTGTCCCTTAGAAAGGGCTCATTGCCTTATAAAATCCATTTCACTTTACTACATGTGAAAGACTGCACAAAGTGCACATTTACCTTTGAAGGAAGTTTTTGCCATCATTGACCTTTTCCAAGGTGTGCTGGAGCCTTCTGACTTCTTCCTACAAGGAGAGAAAAATAAAACATTTCAATGTGCTCATGAGAAGCCCTTAGTTGGCATTGGCGATTCCACCTTCAACCTCAAGATGTTGTGAACCAACCTCTACACAAAATAGTCCCTCAGGTAATGCCTGCAGAGTTGCTTTCAAATTTAAACTTCCAAAATAACTACCAAGTAACCAATGTATTTATCGATATGCCCAGCACAAGTTTGAAAGAGAATATCAGACCTACAAAAATAATAGGCAGAGAAAAACAGGAAAGTATTCTTTCATGTCTTAGGTGTGTGGCTGCTTTGATTTGAGAGGAGATGGTACTGGTAAGAGGCAAGTGAGCATCAGCTCGTATTCTCAGGCACTTCTCTTTGTTCTGCAATCAAAAAGTATTCAATCTCATAATTAAGAGAGTCACTGGCTGAGATTTAGAGCCTGATGCCTTTACCAGGATATTTCCATCAGATCCCGTTTCAATAGCAGACATGTCACTAATTTAACTGCAGATGCATAGCTGGGGTTCCCTGCATCCATGCTAATGTCCCGGGAAAAATCTACCGATGGTGTTTAGCACAGAGATATGGCTTAAAAAACTAAATTGTATCTGGCTGGCAGGGTTTTATTGTTCAGAACGGGTGGGAGTTGAGGGATGGAGGAGAACCTGGTTGCAGTGAAGTGCGTACTCCAGGAGACGCAATTCCTGGGCTGAAGTTTCCATCCCCTCACAGGGCAGAACCCCACAGAGTGCACTGCCATCACTGGGACACACACATATAGCACACATGCCCAGTCTCCCGAAAAGCTGGACTGACAAGCAAACACTGAACCCCCTCCGACTGCATCCCTGTAATGCAATGCAAAGAGCATCACCATACCGAGATGCAGGGATATGCCTTCAGGTTTGTGTTTATACATCAACTGTTTGATAATTAAGCAACACTGGAAAATGAGAAGTCTGTGCAAAACACAAAGATGTTAACTCATTATTTCTTTTAGCTCATTAAGTTGGGAATCAAATGTAAAAGCAAAAGCTACTCAGAGTAAGGAAGGAAGGTAATTTACTTCACATCTACCTTGCATACAGATACAGGACTCCCAGGAAGGCTAAGAACATTAAAAAGGCAAAACAAGGCTATTTTCATCTTGTATATCTTATCTGACCTGGAGATGAATCAAAGATTTTTGTTTCCAATAAGGCTGTTGCCATCTCCAGGAGCGCAATAGATCAGCCAACTCTACCTTCTGCCAAATTAAGCCGATTTTATGAAACAGAGAAATTTTACATGGTGCTTTCTAATCCTGTACAAGATTCTACCTTGTTCGACATGAAACAAGATCACAGTTGGTAGCTGATTTACTCCTAATACAGCTTTCATTTCCTCCCAGCCTTGGAAGGACTATTACTGCAAAGTATGTTTTATGCATAAACTAGATTTGTCAAGACGACAAGTTAGATGTTTCTCCAGTCTTTGCCCCTCTGGGTGTCTAATTGCAGCGCCATTTTGTGGACACACTGCAGCTGATAAAGCACTGCGTGTGATTCAGGAGGCCTGACTGCTGCCTACCACTCATCAGCCATTGGAAATAATCCAGTTGTGAAACTTCTTTTTATTTCTGCCTTCCTTTTATATTTTTTCCCCCGGTCTGCTCTGAGGAACACCCTCTTTTGGCATATTTAAAACAAGCAACTTTCAAAATTGTTTTCTTTGAAGCACAGTTTAGTTGAGAAGATAACCTTTTCTTCTCTCATATTATTCTGATGGTCATTTTTTCAGCATATCCCAGAGCTATGTACGGTAATTTAGAATGGGAAAACAATTTGCAATTGACTTTATATATAGCTCTGGGTGACAAAACCTGCATGACTTACATAAATCATTTCTTGTGTTTGACATCATTTTCTATTAACCTCAGGGTGAAGACTGAACAAAAAAAAAAAAGTAAGAACCAGAATTGGTTGTGACATTTTTGACTATTCAGTCTTTCAATTAAACATCACCAGACAGTCTTTATAAAAGCTATAATATAAGGCAACTACAGAAGTGGCATAGTAATGTTTGCATAATTGGGAAGAGAAGGAGACATAAAATCTATACTAATTTCAGTTTTGCGTCATTAACCATGAAGTATTGATTATTGCTCCTTGCAACAAAATTTATGAAGCTAGCTATGCTGCTGCGCCCACAGAAAGCGATTCGGATGCTCTGCCCTCAGCCCCCGGCACGGTAACTGATGGGTGGCAGTGACAGCCACGATGCTGCTCTTCCAACCCACAGCCTTAGGAGATGTGTCTCCCAGATTACACCAGGAGTGACCCAGCTGCAAACTCGAACTTCAGAAAATTAAATTGGAAGAGATCCATACTTCTGTTGGAATACATGATGAATTACAATGCCTCTATAAACCTTGTTATAGTGTAAACATATTGTAAAATTTACTGCAGTTTTTGTTTTCCTACTTCAGTTGAATATAGATATTAATAGCAATCGGGTAGTTACAGACACATATAGATGCCTAAGGAAGAAAAAGCAATGAAAGCTTGAAGTGCAAGACTGGTGTTAAGAGCAACCTTAAAGTGTCTTTTTCTAGTCTTTAACGCCCACATTCTGTTTATTTATGCATTAATTATTTTTCAGCCTGTAGATCTGTACTTTCAGGAAACTAGACTATTGCAATGACTTAATTATTGTCAGGAAACCCTGTAACCTTGTGGGACAGAAAACACCAAGGAGCTCAGGTCTATAGAATCTTGCCAGGGAGAAGCCTGTGTGGAAGTGCTGCCTTAAGCTGCACTGAGCTGTCTCCCAGTGCAATCCACACATTATAAAAGCCTGGCTTGGATTTGCTATCAGTATTTAGTTAGAGGAAGAAGATTCTGTGTCCCTCTACCTTTTCCCACTGCAAATCAGCTGTATTTGGGTCCAAGCAGCCCAAGGACAGGCTCTGTATGTACATGTCCAGTGAGATGATTTAGCAACCTCACCCAGCTGCCTTCAGCAGTTTTCAGGGTCTTTTTTTAAAAGAGTGACCCAGAGGTTGCCACAGACTTTAGTCCTTCTTTGGGCTTGCACAGAAATTCCACCTCTTGTTTGACCAGCCGTGGAGATGATGGCAGCCAGCCATCCGAGACAGGTTCAGACACAGAGGAGCAGAAATCTAAAACAATCTAAATGCACTAGTCCTTAAATTCCTTTCAAAGAAATCTGTTTCAAAAAACAGTTATTAGTACAAAGTCTAAGGAAAGAAATCTGCAGATGTTAAACTGTACCTACATAAATATTTACCTCAAGTAGCAGGCAACAATTCTTTTTTTTGTTGCTATACCCAAAAAAAACCCATTCAGGTCAGTGGATCTATTTATATCCGTGGGTTTGGATGAGCACAGAGAAATCAGGGCAGAGGCCACATATTAAAAATTAATTTTCAAAATCCATTTTGGACATGCCTGCTACTGTTTGACTGTTTCTGCCTAAGAGGTTTGTCACTTGCTGCTGAATGAATATGCTACAGCGCTTCCTGAGAGGTCAGAGAGATGGAGTTAGGAAGAGAAAGCTCTGATTTCAGTAGAACTGGAGCCCAAAAATAGCAGTAAAAAGGTTTGGATTATTTTTTTTTTCCACTTTAGAATTAAGAGTAGGGCAGTTATTCAAACACATCAGCTTTAGGTAGTTCTCTATTTCATTGATGTTCTTCCAAATTTCAATAAAAATTTTGTTGAATGGTGATTTTCTATTATGCAGGAAAACTTCCACTTTTGTGCATCTCTTCCTCTCCTTACTTGCAAGTAAGTCACTTGATGAAGCACCACAGTGATGGGAGAAACCCGTAATTGGAGTGGCACTATTGCTCTCACTTTGTTGGAGCAGGATGCCCCCTCATGTTGGGCTGCAGGGCACTGGTGAGCACAGGGAGGATGCTGGAAAGGGGCTGGAGCATCAGCATTGGCTGACAGCACCTGGATGAGGCACAGAAGAGCAGAGCACAGCCCAACCACTGCTGTGAAGGAGAACTGTCTCAGCAGCCTGCCAGTGCTACACAGGGAGGGAGTTAGTAGCCAGAGGTTTAATTTAGAAACATCAGTAAAGATCACTGGGGCTTTCACAGCCATTCTTGCTAGCAAACGTGTTAGCCTGTCTCATCATTGCAGAGCCACTGCATTGAAAGGCAAACGTATGAGCTCTTCTCCGTAACACTGATACAGGCATGTGCAAAACTGATCCTTCCTTTGCCAGCGCAGCTTCTGAAGTGATGGCACAGCTACGGCAAGCACAGCTGAAGGCAGTCTGAAGCCAAAAACGCTGCAATGCTGCTGCCCTTAAGACCAGAAGCCATGCAGTATCCATCTTCCGATCAAAGCCACCTGATGCCTCTTTCTGTCACTTATTAGGAAGCCAATTTATAGGCTTTAACATTCTCACCTCCTGCCATTTTCCAATCCTGTGATCATCAGAGGCAGATAGAAAAATAACAAAGCTCTCTCTGCTGATGCTCACTTCTCCCAGTCCATCACACCAGTCCAGGGACAGCACACTCACTGTTAAACCACCTTTAGCACCAGCTCTGATCCATTTGCCCTTCATGTTCCAGCACAAAAGCAGCAGCCTCAGCTGCTTTTCAAACACCCCAGCTGTGTTTGGTTACTGAAAACAGTGCATTGTACCAACACTGTTCTGAGCAGACACCCATGTCTGCCCTTATCCATATTTTAAGACTTTGTTTCCCATTTCCACACACACACCCCGCCTGACTTTTTTTCGTGTCCCTGAAGTGTCTTGGGTTTTATTAATTTTCCATTTTTTCATCTTTGAGGTTGTTAATTTTCATTTCTATTTTGGCCTGTTTTGCCAGGGAAGGCCACAGCCCCTGTATTAAATGAAGTAGAGTCCGTGTTTCAGTCTGACAAGGCCTGTCAAGCAGTGTGTTAATTAAGCCTCTTAGCAGGATACAATGAGTCTAAAGAGGATAGAAAGATCAGGATCCTTGGCAGTGAAGGCTTTTACTCGCTACTGTTTTGGGCACCCATTCATGCTGGCATGGAAGAGCTGCTCCCATGGGAAACACACTGGACTACACGAGCAGCCCCTTGAAGGACCTGTTCCCTCCTGGTACACAAGGACCACATTGCTTTCCACTGTTCTCCAGTGCAGGCCAACACTCAGGAAACTTTTTCAAAAAAATGTTTTCTGTAAGTTGACAGAATATTGTCTAATTGCCCAAAGGTCCCCTTAGGTCCTCTTTACAATGTGAGTCGGTTGACAAATCTTTTACGGCTTCTTACTTGCTCAGTTTGGTGTGTTGAGAAATCTATTGTACCATTGTTTTTTTCCCATCCTTCACATGTAGTGCATATCTATAATGTCCCCACACATACAGCAGCGGAGCATTACCTACGATGCTAGCACTGAGAAGTGCCTTCTGCTGAGAGACTTCTTGTGTAGGTACTCCAAAATCTCTGTGCTGATTTCGACTGCTTTCAGACATTTCTGAGATTTACCCCAGTAGCTCAGGAACAACTGACAGCTGAGTCCCTCAACCTGCTACCCTGCTCCTGCCTGGGAACACAGCAACAGCACAGCCCCACCACCAGCCTGGGTCTGACTGGGTTTCAGAAGCTGGAACCCAATGTTGGGTTGTCGGTACTTCCCTCAGTCCCTTCACTGAGAACCTAACGAGGCAGAGAAGGAAAAGATTTATTAGAGCAGCGAGACTGTTCTGTCAAAGGTAAACTCCTTGCTGCACTGTTTCTTGGAGTTTTAACTCCTATTTCGCAGGATACTTTCATCACGAAACAGATGAATTGGTAATACTTTCATTTTCTTCATGTAAAGCCCTTCCTCCCTTTTTATACCTTATGGACATAATACCTGATTATTTCTCCTCCCAGTCTTTCTCCTAACTCATGTTTTAATCAAAATAGGACTCAATACAAAACGTCATCGACTAAGTGTAAACCCAGCATAGGAAAACAAAAGCAGAAAGTCTTGGCCTTTTATATATTTGAACCGAGCTCTTGCCTAATCCCTTTACTACAATCCTGGCTATGTAAAGATGCCCAGGACAGCTGATATATTAATTCCTCTCATAAGTGCGTGTAAACAGCTGGAAGGGAAATGCAGCAGTGCTGGTGATATCTCCCAGGGGAACCGAACACTCACAGGATGACCTGTTGAGCTCTTCTCCACTTTCAGTGATATCAATAAATTGTTTTCTTTTCCTTTCTTCAGCTCTGCCCTAAGGAAGAGTAATCTATCGCACCATGGCTACAGAACATTATTTCATAGTTGCAGCAGCTCTGGAAACCTTGCACAAGGATGAATACCATTAAAAAGCCAAGTTAGATTCCTTTTAAAAAGCCTCTTCTTTCTGATGCTGTCACTGCGGTCAGGGCTTTCAACAGCAGTGATTCTGCCTCAAATACGCAAGCTTTTAACTTTTGCCAAGGGAACCAACTAGAAAGAATGAAGCCTCTTGACATCTTGGCTTCTCTGTCGCCAAAGTGCTTCTGAAACTACAGCCAGTCTGAACACAGAGGAAAAGGTCTGGAATAACATGAGTGCTACAGGTGACTCAGCAAAGAAAGCATTTCATAGGTTACAGTTCAAGGGAAAAAAAAAAGTATACACACACACATATATATACACACTGGGATGCAAGAAAGCAAATTTCTCACTGAAGTCCAGAAATTTTTGGAGTCAGATATGACAGCTACCCTACAAGTGGCAGCAGACACTACATGATTCACCTGTTGGATGAGGAGATGCTATAACCATATCTAGGATTTTTATGCCATTTGTATGGGACCTGATGTGACAGTGCAAAACCTGGTGTAAACCACCGAAAATTCACTGAAGCAGAGAATGTGTGTTACATATTGTCCATTGTATGTTGCCTTTACTACAGCAACAACCTACACCAGAGCTGGTCAAGACAGCAACCAACGTGCTGTAGGAAATGCTGATTTTTTTCAAAAGTAAGTTTACATGTGAAAAAAACCCCAACAATTTCAACATGCCAAATGCCACTACAACCACTGTTAGAGAAACCAGCATTCCCTGCAAGTCCTGGATAGCAAAAGGCAGCTCCAAAATCCCAATGGGGCATATCCAGGGCTGGAAGAGCCCTGGAGGCAACGGGGCCAAAGCTCAACAGGGCTGTCAACTGTGAACACTGCACTGCGGAGAGGGCAGCAAAGCCCAATAACATTTCAGAAGAAATGAAGCTTTCCAACCCAGCATTAGTTCATGCGGAATGGTACTTTAATCTTCAAGAAATGAAAGTAAATGACAACCCTAGTTTTGTGTTTTGCTTTATGGCACAAAAGGTGCACCTTGAAAAGCACAGCATTGGTCAGATTATGTGGGCAGCGGTAGGTGAATGTTTTTATGAAGAAGAGACATGTCCATCCTTAAGCGTCACCAACAGTCCAAGCTTCTTTATCTTTACCATTACTTTACCCTTTCTCTGAAGGGCTGAAGAATGATGCCTGCTAAAGAGACCAGTGCTTTGGTCTTACAGTTACTTTACAGAGAACACAAATCTGCACCCAACCTGCTCTACTGGAAGAAATTCACATCTTCAATCTCCCTCAAGTTTTCATTGCAAATTACAGTTGAGTCCAGCTTAATTTTGAGAGAAATATGATGAGATTGCAACCAAGGCAGTGTGGATTTCAGCATGCCAGGAAGGGGAAGGCAGGGGGAAAATCTGACATGACAGATCCATCTTCTGAACTCCCAGTGGAGGTTTTTTCCCCCAGAAAAAGTAAGCAGCTCTTTTTATAGCTCATGAGCCTATTACTTCTAATGACAACAACAGATGACTGTTTTAAAACTGAAAAGAAATATATTAATCCAATTTTCAGCTTTTCAGCATGTGGTACTGTCTACTAATTTTCACAAAAGAGAAGACTGATGAAGTAGTTTAGGAATTGGAAGGTTAGTGTAAAAAAAAAAAAAAAATCACACATCTATTACAGAAACACTTTTCTACACCTCTGGCATTCCTCAAAGTCCCATTTAGGCCAAGCATTATGTATTTGGTCCATAACCAAAAGGAGTTGCTTTTTGGAAAGCATGTACAAATGTATATTACATTACACCGTAGCAGCACTTACAAAACAGTCCCCAAGCCATGAACTTCACAGCAACTGCCTTTGCTTGGACAACTCACCTGCAGGATTTAATGCCAGGAAGCTTTGCCCTCTAACCCTGCATGCACAGGAATACCCATCCCTGGGCGTACAGGCGTCTCCATGCCAGGGTGGCAAAGAGAGAAGTGAGCCAGAACCATTAAGGACCTCCAAGCCATGATGAATGTGGATGGGTATGCATGGAGGAGGCTGCCAAGAAAGATGGCCCCAACATGGCTTGGCTCATCAAGCCTTTCCACGCCACTTAGCTGCTGTCTATACATCAGCTTTGTTCTCGGCCACAGCATCAAGGACCAATGCTGGCTCCCAGAAGGGACCACCACTTCCCAGCCGGCCCAAACACACAGGCTGCTGTGCTTTGGTCCTGTTTTCAGGTGTTTGAGACACTGTCACTAACACGGTCCCTCTCCTGAATGGCACACAAGTGAGAGTTTCCAGCACAATAGGCAGCCATGTGAAATCTCTGGTCAAGAATCCTAGACAAGAGCAGATGTATCTACAGGTTTTATGTTCATGGAAGAATACGTGCATTTACAGAGTCGCTATTTTCTCTGTTATGATGAACTACATACCAAGCAGTTCTGATTAGGTTCTTAATCTCTATGTATATTGTAATTTCCACCAAACACTCTTGTGTTTGTCTTCACCATAAGAAATAGCTTTTCTGTTCTGATAATAATGAAACTACTCACTCACTCTGATGCTTATAACCATGCAAGCACACCAAGAAACCAGCAATCCACTTATTAATGTGCCAGCTGAGCTGTGCTTATTAGAGACAGTAAGCACAAGTTATGTCAGTCTCCACCCCTGTGCTACCTTTTTTCCATCCCCCAACAACACTTGATTGTACAGTATGATATTTTCTAATACAAGCAGAAAATATTTTATATTTAGCAGCTAGCAACTGCTCAGCCATAATGGTTATTACAGTGGCAGAAACAGAGAAACAGTCCTCTGAGGCAGAATCCTTCCACCAGGACAGCACCCTGCATCCAGCCTAGCCAACGTCCCTCATCATCCACTCCAGGCGTTACATCCCAGAAGTTCAGAAGTAATAGAAGTCTTGCATTTTTCTGTGCAGATCTAACTGGAAGCTCCATAAAGCTTCCTCGGCACCCTCAAGAAGTAAATCTGCATCATATCCATTTTAAGGATGGGCATAATTATGCTAAGAGGCAAGCACAGACCAATTAAATCAGCAGGAATATTAGCAAAAGGGCTACCTAGGGTAAAGCAAATGCCATGGTCCTCGTTTGGATCCCGACACTGATAGCTTTTTAGGATTGAGATAAAAGCACACTACATCCACATATCATTACCACCTTACCAGTGCTGAGCTGTAAGCCAGGGAGCCAACATGGGCCCCTGAACAGCTGCTGTTCTTGCACGAGAAAACAGTTTGAACTAATAAGCTCTTGCAAACCTCATCAGTTTAATCTAACAGGGATTTTTTTATTATTATTCTTTTTTTTCCTTCTCATCAGTCTCCAGATTGCTGTATGCAAACTGGATAGTAAATTTATCAAGGTAGGGATCCTGGGCTGGCAGAACATCACCATATGTATGAGGCTTTGTATACACAGAGCATCTTGCTAAGTGATTTTTTAAGCTTCTTCAAAAAGAGATTGTTTATGCTCCAGCATTTCACTGCAACACGATTGGAAACAGCCACAGTGCAAGTTAAGATGGGGATGACAGCAGAAATTCCTCTAACTTTTGTGGCACTGCTGGGAACCACTATAAAATGGTACCAAGCTAATTAGACAAATCATAAAGATGTTCCCCTGGCAATCTCACAGGTGAAATAATCTAATCTTCTACACCCTGCCTTCCTAGTTAATCTCTTGATAAGAGTCATTAACACAATTGTTCAGTCTACTGTAGTCCCTTTATAAAGTGCATATAATTTACAATCCCATTAAAAAGATGGCCACAGATTAGTCTCAGAGGCAAATTACAAAACTGTTCAGTTGTGGTTTTAGCACATTAGCTATAGCTATATGAATCCCAGAGAAAAAAAAACATAATCACAGAACATAGCAGGTTTCAGAGCAAGTATACCCATCAAAAGTCACCTATCCAATTTTCTGCATAAAAATTAAATATAATTGCAAATTGTAGGATACTCTCTTCAGCAGCTGAGCAACCATGTGGACCTTTTTCTTTTGTGAATAGCAAGAAAAAAACCCCAAGTACTAAAAGAGCACAAAAGGTACACAAAATTGTCAGTTAAAAAGCTAGGGTTTTTGTTACTTCACAGCTTATGCTAAATTTCTGCTGCTTTTCAGTATTGAAGTTATTTGTGTTATGTAATTCGAGGTGCTGGAGGATGCTAAGCATTGGGTGTTTCAAAAGAGCGGAAAGGGTGAAGGCGCTGGACCTTGTAAAAATACAATCAACAGATATTTGCTGCCTTTTTCTGTATTTATACTTCTTAGCGACAACTTCTAAAATGCAGCACGTAGAAGCTTCAAATACTATCTACTTCTTCCAATACTACATTCAGGAGGTCGCTTGCATCCAGGAAAGCGATTAGGATATTTTTTCAAAAAGGAAAGTAGAGTATTCTGGCTTTGTCTGGGCTTCTCCAAAAGCTACACAGGTCCACAACAAAAAGCTTGAGTTAAATTTGAAATGCACAAATACCATGAATGTCTTGAAAACAGAGCTGTGGTCCTGCCTGGGATCTTAGGACAAACTGCTCAGGTGTTATTTTTGATCAGATACAAGAAAAAGCACTCAGAACCTATTAATTTTCAACAAAATTTATGCATTTGAGCACTTTGGAAATTAGAAAACAGGATTTCTGGCGTTTAACATTATTGAACTTTCCAATGTAAAAGGCCTCCCATTCTTGTGTTTCCAGTCCCTCCTGATACTTCAGCAGCACTTTACCTTCCAAGAGCTCTTCATTTGGTTTGTGGGGGTTGGTTTTTTTGGTTTTTTTTGGTTGTGGGTGTTTTTTTTTTTTTATCTTTCACAAAAAACTAACCAGTTTAGAAATTTAGGACGTCACAAAATCGAACAGCACATATTTCTAGTTTTTAAAAGAAACCCCCTCATATTTCTCCAGCTGTTGGGAGGCTTGAAAACAGCATCCTAAAAATGATAGCACTTCCAAATATCATCTTTCTGTTGCTTTTAGGAAGAAACCTGAGGAGTCTGTGGTACATAGAAAGCAAAGGCTGTGTTTCCAAGCTTTTACGTGAAGGTGCACATCACTGAGAGTCTGAAAACAGCCTGTCGGTGCTGGAGTCCTTCGGAGCAAGGGTAAAGGACAAGCTATGACCACCATGGACCAGGGTAGATGGAGTAGAAGCAGGCAATGGTGATGAGCAGAGGTGGCAAACTCCCTTCAAAATCTAGGCTTAAATCCATTTTGAAAAGTTTATCTATTCAGAGCTTCTTTTAAAGGAGCACTCTACCAGCACTTAGATCTGAGCTCTGTTTTGAGGCTAAGGTTGAGCCATTTTGAATTTCTATGCTTCCCAGCCTAGAACCCCAAAAATCCTAAGCTCAGGGGATGGTTCAAGCCTCTCTCCCTCCTCAGAACTGTCTGACATTAAATATTTTTGGAGTTTCAGGCATCTTGCTAATGACAAGCACATGCAGGAGACACATCGCCAGCCTGGAGAGAAATAACATAACACTCCCAAGCTTTATATTATACGCAAAGTGATGGCAACTGCTGATGTAAGGGAGGAGGGATCTATGACAGTATCTGCTAGGCTCAGAGGTTGCTCCTGTTTGAGCTCCTGAGGAGTTAAATCTAATTTCTCATATACCACAGATATCTAAGAAGATGTTTTAATTGAAGGTGGTTGCTTAGCAACTGCATCCCCTGTGCTACAGCGATGCTTTTCACCTGGAGCAGATAAACATCAGGATGGCACTTTACAAATCTGATTAGCAGCAATGAAATAGCTGGCTACAAGAAGCTGCAAGTGCTTTTCCAGAAGTTATGCTTCTTAACCTGATACCCATCAGCAGGGAAAACCCAATGAAACTCATTTGCAGGTTAGGAGAGCTCTCTTCTCCTCCTCTTGCACAGAAAACATTTCAGTCTGCTTCTTACAACCAGAGCTTATCAAGAGGGAGATAGTATTGGCCGGATTTCTGTTGCTCAAAAGATTTCACTGAAGTTGGACACATAATGACAAAATACTAGAGCACTTGCAACTGTGCACAGATGTTTTTCTGAACAGGCCTATGATTCTTTGAAAAGCATCAGAAAAAGCACATTTCCAAACCACAAAGAAAAAGATTTCCTCATAACTTTTTAAACTGGACATTTTAAACTGGACAGTTTAAATACTGCTACTATGCTAGCCTTTACAAGCTGTTTAAGAGGTGGTAATTGGTGCTATTACTGCATTTCCAGCAAAGACTATTAAATTGTTGAATAGCTCACTTTCAAGATCTTTGCATTATAACGTTAGTTAGTATAAATCACAGAACGGTTTGGGTTGGAAGGGACCTTAAAGACCATCTAGTTCCCACCCCCCTGTCATGGGCAGGGACGCCATCCACTAGACAAGGTTGCTCAAAGCCCCATCCAGCCTGGCCTTGAACACCTCCAGGGATGGGGCAGCCACAGCTTCTCTGGGCAACCTGGGCCAGTGTCTCACCACCCTCACAGTCAAGAATTTCTTTCTAATATCTAATATCAATCTCCCCTCTTTCAGTTTAAAACCCTTCCCCTTTCTCCTATTGCTGCATTCCCTGACAGAGTCCATTCCCATCTCTCCTGTAGCCCCTTTAGGGACTGGAAGGGGCTCTAAGGTCTCCCTGGAGCCTTCTCTTCTCCAGGCTGAACAACCTCAACCGTCTCAGCCTGTTCTCACAGCAGAGGTGCTCCAGCCCTCAGATCATCTTTGTGGCCTCCTCTGGACCTGCTCCAACAGATGCATGTCCTTCTTATGTTGGAGGCCCCAGAGCTGGACACAGCACTGCAGGTAGGGTCTCACCAGAGCAGAGGGGCAGAATCACTTCCCAGAATGCAATTTGCCAAGTAAAGGCTATATACTTGTTGCCTTTATTACATTCCAGAAATCCCTGATGCCAAATGCAGAATAACAGGCTATTAAGTCCCCAGAGAACTGTCTGTTTGAATGCTGAGGGACATGTGCATGAGACTCACTTCTCAGGTATCCGGGGACCTTCAGAGGGTTGTTCACCAGCAGCACTCCATCTTACAGGGTGGGCAGCAGCCTGGCTTGGTGTCCACAGCACCAAGAGGTGTGAAGAGGGGGTTGGAGGAAGCACAAGTCTGTAATCCAGACAGGTGGATTGTCAGCAGGGGACATTTTTCATCAGCCTTGACATGTCAAATACAAAACCAGTTCCAAAAAGAGCTCCCAGGAAGGTCAATGGTTCCTGGAAAGATACAGAAGAACTATACCCTGGGCAGGCCACAGAAGAAGGTATGTTGGGATGGTTTTCAAGGCAAGTTTAACTTACCTGGCTTGGATTTGAACACCTAACTACCACAAAGACAACATTTCGAAAAAAAAACACCCTTCTGCTCCAGCTGGCACTTCAGCATCTGCTTAGATTTTTCATGTTAAATAGGATTTATGAAACATGTTAATTTGTTGTTTAAGATTAGGATGAACTTCAGCATGTGCTAGCAGTATTTCTCCGTGTTACATGTACCAAGCTTCAGCCTTCACCAGGAGAAGTAAAGTCCAGGCTTTTGGCTCTCCCAGGGTGAGTCGCTCAAACCTTCAGCTGGTGTTGCAGGAGTGGGCTACAGACTGTGCTTTCTCTTGGCAAGCACTCTTGAGGCTGCCTTGGATGTAGCATCTCCATATCACAGTACAAGTATCAGGATACACAGCAGGGCTCTGTCACGTCTTCTAATGTCACTCTGAAGTATTGAGCCAAGGACATTCCTATCGGAACTTGGCTGCAGTTACCAAGCTATTTGCTGAAGTCTAGATTCTGGACAATACATTACTGTAATGTAGACAAAGTACTAATTAGACTGGACCATAAAGAATTTGTCCCAACTATATTCTTTATCTGCAGCATGAATCACATTGAATCATTGGTTGTAAACCGCATAAATCAATTAAACTATAAGCCCGTTTACTCCTTTCCATTTAATCTCTATAATCTCTTAGATAACTCTCTATTCTTTGTTGTTATTCCTTGGTTTAGATCTTCATTCTCATCTCAACAACTGTCAGAGCTAGTAAACGATTGAAAATCTGAGACACAATGGTTTTCTATATGCCTAGCACTAGGAGTAACTTAAGCTGGTTGCCAGTTTTGAATGCAACTTGTCACACAACAATAAGGTTGCAATGCTTTACATAAGGATGCTGCTATTTGACAGTTAAAAGGAAGTTAAAGTAATATTTGGATATTTCTGTCCTTGATCCACTGAGGAGAAAAAGATAGCCAAAGGAAATTCTTTCCCTCCTCAAAAATAAGATTCTATAGAGCTGCCTTGGTTTTGACCAGAATATTGCTAGCAAGATATTCAGACACTGATATTTTCAGTATTATTTAAAAAAAAAAGAAAAAAGAAAAAAGTTGTCCACCTAAGATGGAAAAAAATTTAAAGCCTTACATAGTCATCCAGACCAGACAGCTACACCCAAAATAGTCTTTCTAATTATAAAGAGAGCAACCAACATCTATGTTTCAGGATCTAAGGAACTCCAGTAGGGCCAAGACCTTCCCTTCCCTCTTTGCCATCTCCAGACTTGATTAGCCATGGACAAGGGTAAGAAGGTTAAACCACTGCACTTGTCTGTAGCATCACAAGTTTCTTGTGGGGAGGTTGAAGGTGTGGTGTGACACCCTGGTGTGACCCTTGGCAATATCTACATTAACAAGTAGTGGGATGGATCAGGAGCAGATCTGCATGGCAAAACCAATGGTCTGATAAGCTGTTGGGGATATCAACAACTTGGTCCTAGGGGTAAACACCTATCAGTGGCTCTGAGCTTAGCTCCAGCCACAACAAATACAGTTTGTGCAGTGCGAGATATTCTGAGTTCAAGTAGAGTAAGGGAGGGCAATCAGGAAATTTGTTTCAAAGAGACTCTCCTGATCCAAACTAAAACGCTGGTATAGAGGCACTGGTGTCAATCTGGCGTCCTGTTAGTCCTAATGTAGGTCTGGGGCATTGGGATGCAGAAGATTCTTAGAATCAACATGTAGCATTTGGAGCTAAAATAATAAATACTTTTTCCTTGTTGGTAACACTCCAAAGTCAAAGCGGAATCACAGCATTATTTCCAAGGTTTATTAGCTCTTCAGTTATTACATTCCCTTGTTTCCTTGGCTCACCCTCCCACCAGCTGCCTTATTTGCTGTGTGAAACCCTCAGTATTAACCACAATACAGGTTCTTAATGTTTAATGTGTGGCTGATAGAATCCTGCAGCATCCAGCAGAGCCTTTGAATAAAGGGCACCCTATAAAAAAAACTTAAATGCAAACAAAAAAAGCAGCATGTGAAGCCGTACGATAGAAGCTGGTCACATTCAATCTCTGAAAGCAAAGAGCTACAGTTTATATGAATAATTCAAAAACAGCCTCAGACAAATGATCCCAGGTCTATAAGGAAATGGTAAAACCTCTGGAGTCTGCAGCTCTTTTTATTACAGCCTGGTTCATGCTGAATGATGTTTTCTCTGGGGTTATTTTTTACTCTTCTTTTTTTTTTTAATATATATATAAATGAACAGTCAGATAGGATGTTCAGATAACATGTACAGCAGACCCCAGAGAAATATTTTAATTTTATATTCGTTTCTGACTTGTAAATTATTCATTAACATGGATCATGCAATTGGGTAAAAATTAAAAATTGGAAAATTAGTTTTCATTTGTTTATGTTAATTATTTAGTGTTCTTCCTTTTTATTAGAAAAAACACAGAGGGAGATTAGTCTTGTTCTGATGATCTGTGCTTGCTCCCTAGACAACACACAAATTAGCATTGCTATGGCTACTTTTATGCAATGTCTATAGAAATATGACTACACTGCCCAGATCTGTAGCTGAGATGTTGTGGCATATGCTGGATTTCTAAATTGCAGATATGCCTTTGGATATTTTTCAACAATGCTTTGAAAAATAGGCTGTCGGGTCTTTATTTACAGATGAAGTCAACAATTGTTTCCATGACCCCTCCATGAATTCATCTGTGGCTCCCCAGCCCTCACCAGCACCCATAACCGCCTCCATCACCCAAGGAAACTCCAGCCAGTGGGAGTTTCACCTCCAAATTGAGACACTGATGTTCAGTTTCAAAGATAAGGGGTCATCTCCATTTTAATATCCATTGATAGATTTAATGACACAGAGAAAAACCTAAGCACTAAGTGCTAGCACAGCACACATACCAAGAACATGCTGGATGCTGTAGGTTTCCTAGGCAATGAACTTCAATGGCATTTGTGTATTTAGAAACACTAATCCATTTCAATTTTTAAAGTGTTTGTTATTTTTTTTCTTTAGGATATCTCCTCTTAGAAAGTGAGCACTGTGCCAACTCTCTACGTAAGAGCAGTGGGACAGAATTTTGTAGCCAGCTACGGGTCTGGCCCTGCTCAGGTTCAAGTTCAGGTATCACTGTGACAAGGGGCTTGGGTTGCTTGCCCTCCTCCATCTACATCGCCACACCACCACAGCTTGGGTTACCAACCAGGTTTATTCAGCTCATTGAGCTCCATTTGCCATCGACCCCAGATCCCAGAAGGGAGAGCCAAACATACTCTCCCCAAGCTTTTTTCCACAATATGTTATCTATTCTATTCACCCAGTCCTAGCTGGTTTGGCTAGACATCAGCTAGAGACAGCCCAATTTATGGTTGCTGACGTTCATCATGTTCAGGCACCACCTCTACTGTTGCTCAGACACTTCCCACCCAACCCACAAAAGCTTTCTTCCATCGAACTCATCAGCAGTTGCCAACCCGTCCGTTCTACTCAGCACAGAGAGGGAGCACAAAGAGACAACCTGTCTGCTTCAAAACACTTTTGGATACTGAGGAACATAACCTTAGTGGCCAGTCTTCAGCTTTGCTATTTGCTACAGAGCCATTTTGTAATGCAATAACAGAGTCAAGCACAGAAAATGTTAAAAAACCCCATATAGTCTGCCAAGGAAAGTGAGTAACCATGAACATGGTGCAATTCCAGTAGCTAAAAGGACCCCTTAGGTCATAGAAGGAATCCAAAACATTCCCACACACATTCCTAATTACTTTGGATGTAAGAAGTCAGTGCTGTAGGCTATATAACTGCTACAGAGCACTGCAGATCAATTAGTGAGATCAGCAAATTAAAAAGAAAACATAGCAAATGGAAACCCTAACCTGTTTATAAAACCAATCTTTCTTTACCCAAATATTCATAGCTCTTTGCAAGACCACTTCTAAGGAATTAGGATGAAAACAAAAAAAAAGAAAAGAAAATCCCAAAGCCCAAAACCCAACAGAGAAAGTTATGTCAAAAAACATTTATAACATTTCATTTGACCATGACATATAAGAATATTGATTAAAAACATTTTTCTGAGCTTTTAATTCCATTATTTCTAGATATTGTCCCTGACATCTGTACAAGCCCCATCTTAATCCAGTTGCTGTGGGTGGATCCTCAAGGTAAACAACATCGCTGATGCCTTTCAAAAGAGGAAATACAGCATGTTCCTACCTCTGGGTGCATTAGCCAGGCTGCGTTTGGAGAAATGAAGAGCTGTGACGTCTATCTAAGTCATTTCAATAGCTTCTGCTACCTGAAGGTGCAGGTATCCAGGAGGAAATGGCTCCATGAGGCAGAGGAGGTTTATCGGAGTTGTGATTCCCTGACTCCCTCAAGGTGAAAGAACTGGCCCTCACATTAAAGACACTTAGAAGAAAATAAGACATACTAATTTTGTTCATTTATCCAAGTTAGTTTTGCTGCATAGTAAGTATTAGTATAAACAACCCTGTAAAATACACTACAATTCTGAATTAAAATTTTCTTCACGGTGAAAAGCAGAAGCCCATTTTTATTGAGTGATTCATTAAAAACAAGTTTCCTCCCTTGACCTATGCCTTACAAAAATACAGCAGATTTAAATTATCATCAGAAACAACACCCAAGTGCTAGTTTAAACCAATGATTTGTGCTTCACTTTACATAGAGAGTCATAGTGATTAAGTTATGCCTGTCTGTGGGACTCCAGGGCCTTCCTTGTTGTATTAAAAACTAGGGCTGCCCATGCATGCTCTCCCAAGAGGCTGGGAAGGCTCTGCCCAGAAATTCAGGATTATGACAAATTGTGAATTCTCCTCTGAACCCTTAATAAAGTGAAAAGAGAAAGAAAACAAACCCCACACACTTTTTCCCACCCAATTTTGTAGATAGTGTGTATATACGTAGAAATTCCATGGATTTAAAGCTATATATGAAAAGCAACTGCTGAACAATTATTCATTTTAACAAAAACACTAGCACGTCTTCCAGGTCCTTAATCCAGGTCCTGAATCCAGGTCCTGGTGGGATGAGAAAAGCAGTGGCTGGAAAGAAACTGGGATTTACATCAAACACACAGTAATAGGATCCTCTGCAGCACTGTTCTGTCCCGCTGGAGCAATGAACTTTGCAGATCCTTGCAAATACCACAAATCTCCACAGCTCTCCCGCTGTAATTACACCATCAATGCTTCCACCAAGTGTGCTTGTTCACAGGTTGGAGGCTTTCAGCTGTTACAGAAGGTCTTGCACCAGCTTAATTATCAACACACAAGCTCTCAGAGGAGAAAAGTTATTTTCATTATTTCAGTGATGTTCCCTAAAAAAATCCTATCGTCTATATTCACACATCTGCACATCAGTTCACCCCACAGCCCTACAACTCCCAAACCTCTTGGCCAAGCACTATCTGATGGGCTTGTGTACCCAACAAAGTCAGGGCAGTTTGGCTGTGAGCCGAAGAGCCCACAAACATCCTTCCAGCTGGAAACTAGCAGCACTTTTAGATGCAGCCCATCTCTGTCCTCTTTGAAACTAATCAAGTTCCAAGACACTTTCAATGGAAATAAGGATTTCTCACATACAACAAAAACAAGCCCAAGAGCATTTGTGGCCAGGACAGTGTGAAGGTCTTCAGAGTAGATTTGAAAATATTTTTTTCTCCTTCCCCACCCTTTTTTTTTTTTTCCCACCATAATGAGGAAAGTGAACTTCCATCTAACTAGAAATATCTTTATACAAATTAAGTTTTATGCTAATTTAGATTTCTCCACCAGGAAACAGATGCATCCAGAAGACAGACATAATTTATGAACTCTAGCAGCCGTCATCGCAAAGTGAAAAAAATATGGATTTAAATAGTTTCAAGCATCATTTTGGCTGCACATGGCTTGCTTTCACTCTGGACCTGTGTGAATACAATAGCTTAATGAAAATTAATGGGGAAAGATTGCTTTCATGAACAAGAATCCGAAACACAGGTAACTTTTTAATAGAACTTCACCTTTAGAGAAATTAGTTAACAAGATCTGTTCTCTTTAATACTATGGCAAAAGAAAGGTTTCCCAACTTAAATGCTTTGTGGATCTTAGAAATTTTACTTGCAAAGATCTGTCCATCAATTACAATAACAATTTACCCTCCTAGAAGTGACACTTGGACAATGCTAGCAGAAAGCCTCCACTCCTATTAGGTGACATAACTGGTACTTTGGAAGAACAAGCCACAGATACCTCTAGCAGCATAATTCTGTAGAAATTATTTACATATTTGGGCCCCAAACTCAAATTATTATAATCAACACTAATTCCCAAAATGAATTCACAGTTTCTTGTAGCTCTAGAAACTGGGTTGTCATGGTGAATATTTATGAGGTTGATAAAACAACCTTATGGGATGTGTTCTAATTCAGATTCACATGACGCACAATAGGAATTTCTGCTTTTTCATACAAACTGGCCTGTTGAAAATAAAGACTTCCATAGACCCAGCAATTCCTGCACAGGTCCACAGCCTCTATGCGTCCACAGCAACAATTCACTATAATTTCAGCTCTTCTTTTGTGGACATTGATGCCTTTCACAGAAGTCAGTTTTGTTACTCGCCCAGCTTCTTCCTTTAGGCTTTTTCTGGAGGAGTGTCTGCACTTCAGGGGGAATGAAATAAAAATATTCACAAGTAGCTGCATACCTCCCAACGGTTAAATTCAGTAATTGGGACGAGAGCCATCAGAGGTGACAGTTGCTTAGTTGCTTGTACCGTGGCTTGTGAACTTGAAGGACCTTGGCTTCAAGAGTTTGGTTGACTTTACTTAGCGTATACCTGAGACAGCATCACTGCAATGAAGGAGCTTTAACTAATGGAGTTTCCTCAGTGCACTGGTATAACTCCAAATATTAGCTCCATGTTTTTAATGGGAATTTTAATAATTTATCATTTGGATTACCAGAGCTGCCTTATATAGGTTTCCCTGTTAATAAGTCTTAATGCTGAGCAAACTGACACTGAACAAGTCATATGAACAATTTCATTCTTTATATTTACAGTTATAATTGCCAACAGGAAAAGTTCATTCTTGTTCTTTGAATGCTCTATTGAGTGATTTCACTTATTTAAATTAACCACTTTCACAGGGACCCAAAGTGTCACCTCTAAAAATCTGAACCTTACTCCCTGTCTAGAGAAAGAGTATGTTCCGGTTCCGGAACTGACTACCTCCATTATTATTTTCTTTTCAATTTCTGTGAAATTGTCCTTTAAAATAAAAAAAAAAAAAAGTGATCGGCATACATACAATATCTTTGGTTTTTCAACCAAAGTGGATTTTTCAATCCAGTGGATGCACCTTGGCTCTGTTAGTGGAAGAGTCAGTGAATGATTGGTCCTGCTCATCCTTCCCATTGCATTCAGAATTATAAATTGCCTACCATGCTCAGCCTCAGTTCTTTTTTTTGCAGACTGAAGAGCCCTTGCTTATTCATCCATGTACAGAGGCTCCTCTACAACTGATTCTGTTTGCTGCCTGCCCTTGGAGTGTTTCCAGCTCTGCTCTGCCCCTGGAAGCAGGGGCACCCCAGCACAGAGTAACCTCAGGATAACAGAGGAGAACAGCATGATGTTATTTTCCTAATAATGACTAGGATTGTATTTCCTTTTCTTACCCCTCCCAAGCACTGAGTTGACAGCTTCATCAAGATATCTATTACAGTGTTAATGTCTCTCTTTCTCATGGCAACAATCAGCTCGGAGTCAATAATTTTGTATGTGAAAGACAGGTTTTCCCCCACAAATGCATCAATTTACATTCTCCATAGTGAACTTTGTCTGCAAATGTAATGCCTGATCACATGTTAATTTAGCTGCTCTTTACAACCAATGACCTTCACTAACCTAAATAATGTAACATCCTCAGGAAACTTTTTCATTGCCCTAAGTACCCCTTTTTTCGAAAAGTCACAGAAGGACAAACATTTCAAATAAAATAGGTAGCACATTGACTGGTGATTTGGCAGTAAATAAATCTTCAAATACAAGCAACTTAATTTTCAAAGCTTACTGCCACTGTATCATCCAAAGATGAAACTTCAAAGTGGTAATTAGGTATACTTATTGACCTAATCTAGCAATAAAAGTCCATTTCACAGGGTAGGCTTACAGAGAAATTAGATTCTAGTAAGACTTCTACATTTTTATGGATGTGCTTCAGAGGAAAGAAGAATATCTAGTTTGTTACCTAGTGCCATTTCATATGCTGATACTTTCTAATGGCAAGTTTACAAATAGATAATCATGCTTATTCTAATTCAGAACTCCAAAGGGAGAAAGGATATCTTGCTTCATTATTCATCAACCTGAGCAGAGGTATCTGTTCCACTCAGCATTTGTTTAAGAGAAATGGTTTAATATTAACAGAAATGTAGACTTCAAACACCTGGCAAAAAGTATTTCTTAATCATCCAGACCTTAAACATATTCCAGTGTTCAATATTCCACTTCAAGCCTGGTAAAAAAACAAAAGCAGAAACCTCCCACAACCTTCCCTGTTTAAGAGTGGAGTGAATTTGATTTTACTTACGAAAACGGGAACTCATATAGTCAGAAGATGAGAGCTGTGTAAAGCAAATAGAAAGGAGAACTACACGCTAGATCCCAGAATCATAAGTCAAGACTCAAGACCAATTTAAGCATGATGGGAAAATGCAGCCTGTCATTTATCACCAGATCCGTATCAGCCTGGTCGATCCACTATCACAATAAAATTCCTACTGGTATTATCACATAGTACTGCAGGGTTATTTTTCTCCCCTCAGAGTGAAAGAGTCCGATAAGAAACATCCTGTAATTGTCTTTTGATTTCTGGGGCTTAAGTCCAGGCACAACACATATTTTACTTCATCTCTACATGTACTATGCATATATCCATACATGCACACACATCTATCCATACAAGCCAAAAAGCTCAGCAAAAAATTCTTTGTTCAGGTCTGAGTACTCTTCCCCCCTCCACCTACACATGAATTATTCTTTTTCATGTTGCAATAAACCGTTCTACAAACTTAAAAGGCTGTCTAAAGATTTGCATTTTTCCTATAGTTCTACCATCAGGAATCTGATTTGAACTGACAGATTATCCCTGAAAGAAAGAAAATAAGAACAAATATTTAAAAGCAAATTTAGAGCTTAATCTTGTAGCTTGGTCAAGGCAGAAGTTGAAGTGCCATCAGAAGCTTTTGGTACCTCTCAGTGTGTTCTTGGTCTGTTATCCTGATTTACGAGACCAACAATTTTTTGTTTCACATTCTGATACCCTGCTTTACTACAGTGGTTACTGAGAAAAGTGCAGTAATAATATTGCAATATTCTGAATAACCCCAGAGACCTGGGCCCCAACCTCCCTGTGACCACGCGACTACAGAGACCTTGGCACAGCTGGAAGAAGAGTGGCTGGAAAGCTGTCCAGCAGAAAAGGACCTGGAGGTGTTG
>KZ506216.1:185875-195976 GCA_002844005.1 Limosa lapponica baueri
CATTTGAGGCAAGAGCAACAGGAGAGAGGGTAAAAAGCCCTCCAGCACAAAGCAAGTTTGTAAGCCCCGGTTTGGCTAGTGTAAGGCTTAGCACTCCTGCAGTGCTGAAAAGCAGCTTGGGGCCTGAATAGCACCTACTGAAAAGCTGCAGGTGATGGAGCTGCTGTAGATATTTGTGGCTTTAGACAAAGTCGATCAGATAGAGCCACAGGGATTTTGTTGGTTTTGCTTTGCTTGATTAAAAAGAAAAAAATATTACTTGGCTTTCTGTTATACATTGTGTTAAGACTTTTTACATTTCACCTCAGAGCTTCAAGTCTAAAAAAAGAAATGAAAACAGACTCACTAGGGCTGATAAGACACCAAATCCTTTCTCTGAAGCCCTGAGCCAGCTTAGGGCTCCAGTACCTCCAGAGACCCCCAGCCCTCCCCGTCCACCCTGCACCCCAGTCGGCTGCAGGGCTTCCTCCCACAGCCTCCCTCCTTGCAGACTTTTCCATCTATCCATGCTTTTTTGTTTGTTTGGGCAGGATCCTTTGAAACTACAGGACTAGATGTACTGTGGATTGCCAGGGTCTGAGGAAGCCCCAGGACACCTCTTTTAGTCACACTAGTCGTGGCATTACAGCAAAGCAGTTTCCTAAGCCTCAGCCACATGCGCTAAATGTTCACAGCAACCTTTAATTGTTAATGTGTTTTCAAGTAATAAGAAAATATACGTGCACTGATGTTTAATAGACAGTGGAAATAGGATTGTCTCCAGAGCAATTTTGTTTTGATTTTGCAGACTTGCCGCTCTAAAGACCAAGAGCCAGGATAAGTTAATCACAAACGTTGGAGGCAGACTAAAATTGATCTTTTCTTCAGAAGTCTCTAGGTCTCCCTAACCCCACTGCTCAGCTTGCAACAGTTTTATCTAGCTCTGTTGAGCTGACCCAGAGCTGGCAGGAAAGCTTGTTCAACACCTCATAAAATTTTTGTTGCTCGTAATTTCAGTGGCTGCTCCATCCTGAAAAGCTTGAAAAGCTCTTCCTCCTCAAAGCTTTTCTACCCAAGCAAACATGCAACTCCTGGTCTCAGCACTTATATTTCTCCAAAACTGTATGACTGAAACCTGCCACAGGGCCACTCAGACATATTAATTTATTTTTATATATATATATATATATATATATTTGGAATGCCAGTAGAGAATAATGAAAAAAACCCAAACTGAATTAGTGGGAGTTCCCACACTGAACAGACTGTAACTACTGTAAGATTTTAAACAGGTTACAGCTTTCCCTAAGAGATGAAACTGCACTTGCTGCTGCTTGGTCAAAAACCTAATAGCAACTAATCCCAACTGAGACATACCAGAGAAGTTTGATTCAGCAATCACGGAGCAAAAAGCCTGTCCTTTGCGCCTGCTGGTTTTCTGCAACATCCTGTCTTGGTCCACTGAATTTTCTTACTGTGAAATCTAAAGGCGACTTCATAAACTTCAGCTAATTCAGTCAGAGGCGCTCAGTCTATAATGACTGCATTATACAATATTGGCTGGATTCGGTTTGTTAATTCTGCCCTCCTCATTTGAGATTTGAGACTGCATTGTTGCAAATTAAATGTGCAGATGGGGCTTTTTCATACTCCCAGTTTCCTGAAAACATATATTCTTCGGAAGCTTTAAAAGACAGATCCAACAGGACAGGAAATTAAGGCCCCATCTCCAGACATCACAAGATCAGATAAAAAAAAAAAGGAAAAAAAATTAAATCAGTGTTCACAAGCAAAAGAACTACATACACTAATCAGTCCCAGATGGTGTCAGTCGGGAAAGGTAAAAACAGCCCATTCATTTTAACACTGAGGTTTGTCACCATTTCAAGGATGTGGATTTGGCCCTAATCCGTAAGTCCCACTAAGATCCTGAGCAATGGCATGGGAGCTGGTCTGAGAATAAAATTGCCCTGGGCCACTCTTGATTCACCCGCTGGAGCTGCTGGTGGACGTCAAGGTCTCCCTTCTCCCTTCCCAAGCCATAGCACTATTCCAAGCAATGTTTTTCCTGAGGGCAAGCAGAAGACCATGGTGGATGTACTCTCTGAGCAACAGCCAGGGCAAAGAAAAAATCCATGCCCCCAGTTTAATATATTCTTGTAAATATTTTCCACCTCTCACTACATGTTGAGGATCAGCAGAAAGACACCTGAGGATCATTAGTAAATCAGGCAGGCAGAACACGTAGTCTCCATTTGCACTAATGAGCCTATTATTTTGTGCTCTAATTGAAGCCTGGCTGGTCAATGAGCAGAGAGAGTGAAGTCTTTGATACAGTGTGCAAAGCTGGATGGTCCTGAGGACATTTATGTGGGTTTGCTTTGAGATATCCTATGCAGCTGGGACCATCATTTCATTTGTCGTGCAAGAGGCAATACGGCTGCAGCTTGCACACTGTGATAATAATAATTAGAGGTTTTGGATGGCTTTAAAACAAACAAACAAACAAAAAAATCAAACCAAACAAAAAACCCCACCAACAACAAAAAAACCCAACCCACAAAAGTCAAACCTGCACCATTCTTCATTCGCTGAAAAGTCCCAGGGGTAGTATCAACAGTGCTGGCTATTCCTAAACTATATCAGAAAATACTAACATGATCTTGTTCTGGGCCTCCATATCCACCCTTTCTCCAAACTAAACAAAAATGCTGCAATAATTATTCTGGAGTGAAAGAAAGCCCAAATACTTAGGGGCAACAAAACCCCTTTCCTCACTGTCCGGTATCACTGCACAGGCCTCTGCTATGAAGGACACAGTAGCCTCTACGCTGGGGTCCCAAGAGCAAAACTGAATATGACTGAACTCAAAAGCATGAAATGCCAGAAAGAGCACAGCAAAAACCTTTCTTTTAAATGCCTACATCTTTCCTCCATCTAAGTGGCAGAAAGGACAAAAACTCAATTCACCAGAAGTTTGAAATTTTCTGTCATCAAAAAGCAAGATAGAGCCCTTAGGTTCACACATGAAAGAACCTGCCTGATTATCTCTCTTCTTTTCAAGGTGCTTTTATAGTGCCTGCAATTTTTAAAGTTATCCCATTATACCAAAGATCTTTCACAGCTGAGCCCACAAGTGAAACATCCCATTTTTGCCAAGTTTCATACTACAAGAACGTAAGAAATACCACTATCATAACACAGAACCACTGCCAAGCTACAGTAAGGTCACAGAAGTGAACTTTATTGACTGAAAAGCTGAGGAAAAGGTCAAACGGTCACAAAGAGTCACATCCCTACAGATTTAGTTTGTGCGTGTGCATATGGTGGGGTGAGGGTGGAAGCTGTAGTGAAATGTTATATAAATGTTAAGTTGAAGATGCTGCCTTAATGCTATGGTTATATCTCTGGAAACTGCAGTATTAACAGGGTATATCTGTCAAAATCTGGAGATTCAGGTTTAAAAAAGGCAAATGTTGGCACTGGGTGTTCATCTGTTCCATTTATCATGGATTGCTGAAAGCAGTAAAGGTCAAATCACTACTTCTACAGAAAACTCTTTACAAGTGGATAAACTTTGGCCATAAGAAGGAAAGGTCAGATCAATAATGCTACGTAATCTCTCAGAGCCAGCCAACGCTCATCATTTGAAAGATTGCAAAGATCGTTTTGTTGCCGAGTACCAGCCATGCAAAGGAAAACCATCCCTTCCACCCCCTGTGCTGGGCTCCCCAGTGTGAAAGGGAGGTATGGACTGGGTTCACTTTAAGCGTACAGCTCTCCATCAGACTCTTTTTTAAAGCACTACAAGCCACCACAATACATAAGACCAAAGCTTAAGTCTTAAGCCTCGAGGCATCAAGTGGGTCTCAATAGCCAAGGGTTTTCTCTGGTTCCTTAAGCGCTTTCTTGCTGGGCAGTCCATTTTCACAGGCAGAGGAAACCAACACAAAATGCAAAAGCACTGTCACCCCAAAGCACTGCAATCCCAACCCAAGCAACTTTTGCCGAGACCTAAACCTCACTAGCACCTTCTCCCACTGGAGAAAAGATTGGGGAGGTGCCTCCAGCCCAGCAGCATCTCCTCAGCAGCCAGGAGCAACTGAAAAGCCAAAGCACGCTTATGATACTCATTTACAGGGGAACTTGTGATTTCTTAAGACGTCAATAAGAATTGCTGTGCTCCTCTACAAGTACAGCCAAGCTGATCTCTGCACCAAAAAAAGCCAACCACAACTGGTATGAAGTATTTCTCCGAATTTGCTTAGTGATAAAATACCATTTTAAAAGGAAACTACCAAAAGGAAGCCTTGCTCTCAGTCAAGTTTCCAGTCCAAATTGGTATCGATTCTTTATAATTTAGTGCTTTCATAACAGAATACAAGAAGCTATACAAATGTTTGAACCTCTATTATAAACAGAAGCATTTCCTGTTAGAATCTTAGGGGAAAACGAAGGTTTTTTTCAAGGAGGTTTTCTTACCTACTCAAGAAACAAGAAACCCAAATCCTCTAACAAAGAAAAAGGTTTTACTCCGATCATTTATTTTGGACTAATCCCCATACTACAGGATAACATGAACTATTGCTTGTTACAATGCTACTTCACACTGCGAAACCCTTGTGATTCTGCAGAAGGGCTGACCACTGGGAAAGAGGAAGGGAGAAGGAAGCACATTGTTACAATCACAGAGAACTTAATTATCACTAAATTTAGCACAGAGGCAGTAAAAGCTATTGAGAAAGTAAATGGATTTCTATTTAAATCTTATGTTTTCCCTTTCTAATTTCAGCAGACAGACAAGCAGCACAATAAATTTAATCAATACTTATTGTATCTATGGTAGAGTCATTACTTTTCTTGCCATCACACATTAGGTTGTTGCACATTTTCAAAACCTGAATATCAGTAGCGTGGGCTTTGTGAGCCACCCTGGACTGAAAGTCCTGTTTGACAGTGCAGATGGAGAAGCTTTGTTCTGGGCCTGATTCTTCTAATGGGTAGAACAATCTTTTTACTCTTATCCCCTCAGATCCTTCTATTTAAATATTATAAGGTTTGAAAACACAGTCTGGGCACATTTGAGACCATCACCTGACTAGAATCTAGAGACTGACCCAGGTAGAAGAACAGGCTGCTCTTTCTTACACCAAAGCACCAAGCCACCCATTTGTAGCAGTTTCACATAATGGGTTTCTAAGGACATAGAGCAGTTATGATTGCTTGGTCTCATTTGCTATTTGATACAGCACACAGAAGTTCACCTATCCATTCCAGCACTGGAGACCATAATCCCTGGCTGACAAAGACACCTGTGGTAGGAACCAGACCCCCAAACCTTAATGGGGGGACTTCAAGAGAGAAAGGACCCACCACACCCACAGGCAGGTGACTCCCGTCACTGATTATCCTTACAGCTGTCATTATTTTGGCCTCATTTTCTACTTGCATCTCTTTCTGGCACCTGAGATAGAAGGGTTGTCCAGGTGAGCCTGCCATGATGCCCTGTGGGAAGGCAGTTCAGAAAGCAGAGGGTGGCAAGCTGGCCTTGTGCAGCCTGCAAAGGGGATGTGCTGCAGCAATTCCTCCCAGGTGAAGTTTCCTAAAGGAGCCTAGTGGCATGGAGCACAGGCATAGTCATCCTTCCTCTGGGACTGCAGATTTTTCTCTGTGAAGAGAGTTGGATGGGTTTTTTTAAAAAAAAAAAAAAAAAGAAAAAAAAACAAAGCCAAAACCTAATAACAGTAGAGGAAGTTAAGAGAATGCATGTCCTGTGCTGCATGCAACAGCCCTGGTTGAGAAGAGCAGCTCTAGGACAGGATCCAGTAGGAAACACCGCACTCCAAGAGCATGAACTATGGTGGCAACTAATGAGCAGTGGAGTGTACTGTTGTTGGTCTTTTTAAAGGATCAAAGATGATGAATGGGCAATCTAAGCTTGAATTACTGCACAGACTATGGACTCCACTACAATCACCGATGTCTCTCTTTAGTCCTTTCCTGCATGACTCCCACTGACCAGCTACACTTCGCCCAGGCTCTTTGAGAAGGTGGGAGTGACTCACAGCATGCAGCACGGGGGTGATGTGTTTCCTCACTCATTATCCCTGTCTCAACAGGCTTTACTGATACTCTCTTCAAAGCTTGCCACACAAGAAAGAACAACCTTGCCAGTCCATTAACTCAGCAATGCACAACCTAATCCTCAAAGAAGTGAGTGTATGCCGTGAAGAGCAAGTCTGCTAAAACACCAAGCTGCAAAGGCTCTCCTCTTCAGAGCTCTGTAATCTTCAATTTAACCAGCATTATTGTCTCAAAAACTGATGCTGCCCCTCCACTGTACAGCAACCCGCTCTCTATAGCTATTAATACAGACTTTTCAGTCCAAGGTAAAAGCTCAGTGTCTCACCGATATTGCTGACCCATTTCATTAAAGAGCAGTTTAATAAACACTAATGGAAATAGGCAAGGCACTCAGAGCTGCTTTGCAAGTTATGAGAATGGTAAGCAAAAAATAGCACTGTGAAGCGTTTATCCCTTCATCTCACAAATAATTAGAAATACATAAGATCGCGTTACGCTTTTTAAATAGGCTATAGTAATGGCTTGTGGGAATACAATTCAATGACAATAGTTTATCATAGTAAGTCAGCTCTGTAGGGTTACAGTATGCCAAGTCTAAATGGGAAACATTTGTTTCCCTTCTGCATTGCAGCAGAAGCTGGCGTACTTTTTATGGGAGCATCATTGACAGTCTCCAACTGTTATTTTTTTAAATTAAACGCCGTGCCTACCGAGTTAATAGGCGTGCAGTCAGTAAGGTTTCTCTATAAGTTCCTGTAATAGTGCACACAATACTGTGTAGTAACAGATAATAAAATTTGACAAAGCATTCTGTAATTACTGCTCTGCTTTATAGAATATTACTAATACACGTACTGTGCTGCTCTTGTAATGAATGACACATCACCAAGAGCCTGCTGCTTCCTTAAACTGAAGGCACACAAAAGTAGCTGAGTTGAAACATGTAAGTGGGTTTGTTGAAAAGCCAAGAGGCTTTACTATTCATGTGTGTGTGAAGCACAAAACTCTGCCTTTCTAGGCAGTCCCACAAGTCCTTATCCCCTTGTAAACATTGATTTCTGTTATGTGTTCTGTAGGGGTCTTGGGATCTCTCGGGAGCAGAAGATTCCCTTAAGAGGAATCAAGGAACATGTTGTCTAGAAGGCATAAACGAACGTATTGCCTAGAAGGCATGTGCCATTAGGTGATGCAGCTCCAGGATACGTTCTCCTGCAGCTCATTGTTGCTCTTGCTCTGGAAGAGAAGAAACCAGACATGTCTGCTCTGACCCAAGACACCAGGATGGCTAATGTGCTAGAGGCAGTAAACGCTGTAGCCTTTTACCCCTCTAATTCTTATTTACTCAGGAAGTGTTACACATAGGATGGCTGCAGAACCTATCCCCTGCTCAAAAAGTTTCAAGCCAGATCTCATCTCTTTTGCACCTACCCTTATGTTGCTGACTGGCCCCTGCACACCTGCGGCTAAATATACCAGCTTTCCCTCCTGCTCCTTCTTTGCATCCTAACCAGCTTTTATCTGGTCCCGATAACAAGGAAGTCTTCAAACTCCAAAGTAGCTTTAAACAATTGTTTCAGTCCTACTAAATTAAACTGGCTATTACAGAAGAATAGCTTTACCACTGGACTGTAGCAGGTGAATAAATTTTCCTAGAGCAGGTTGGTTTTATTCCATCAACCCTTCTCCCTTTTCAATGATACTCTGTCCCTCGCATTGCCCCGGCAGATTTTTGTATGCATAACTTTTTCCAGATGGCAGATTCAGTGCAGACAGTAATTTACATAATTTAAATCTGCTTACTAGCATAAATTATATCACAACACACTGCGAGTTTTTCTTTCAGCTCCCTGTGCTGCTCGCACTGAGCTCTCAGCAATGCCCGTGCACGGTGATGGATCACGGGTGGCCCTGGAGAGCAGCACGGGGCTGCGGGCTCAGCGATTGCACAGGGCAGCTCTGCAGGTGGAAGAGCTGAATCAGAAAAAGATTTCTCCACAGCCATAATTCATATCTAAACGTGCTCCAAACAGCAACATTACTGTATTAAAGTGAACTCCATTAGCAGACCTAGCTGGATGGCTACTCCAGTGCAAGAAGGTCAAGGAGAGCTTCTGGTAACACATTTGGATTTTCTCACAAGGAAAAATACAAAATAGTGTTCCAAGCAGGTGAAATGAATACAGTATCAGTGATTTTCTTCTTCCTTACAATCCCTACACAAAGTATATATTCAATTCTTTATTATTTAAAGAAAAGAGCTTTAACTTTTATCTCAATTTGTGAACTTCCAGGAAAATTTAATATACCTCCCTGCAAATATTTTGTAATCAAAACCTATTTATATCAAGTCTTGATTCGTGCATTGGTCTTTATTTGGCAAACATATTGCCACAGCTCAAAATAAACAGTACAAAAAGTCTCAGAATCTTGAGGAGATCATCACACTCCTGTTCCAGATGGGGTTTGAAGGGGGATCTATACCAAGACCAATGCATTTGCTCAGACTTTTACAATGCACCTGTATGTACACACATGGGCACAGACATGAGAACCTCCACATGATCAACAAGTCAATATGACAAGAAAATCCTGGAGTCTTTCCATCCCTCCCCCTGCCTCTCTACCACACAATGCCTTACAAAATGGCTCAAAAGCGGAACAAATAAAAACAGAGCTATGTTTTGTTGAACAATAAAGACTGGTTCCAAAAAAGCCCAGTTGCTGATTCTCCAAGAAATTGTGGACAAAGGCAATGCAATTATTCCCACTGTGCCAAAAATGAGCAGAAAGGAAGCACTAAACACATAATTTAAGACTTTCAGTAAGAGCAACTTGAGCCACACAAAAGTGATATTAAACCAGTGCAGAGCAAAGTGGCTATGCTCTCACATTGGTTTGCTTTCCTTAAACCATGGGTAGATAAGAGTAGGAAACATTTACCAGTAGCAGAGGCAGGTCTATTCATAAGAAAATAAAAATACCCAGTTTTCTACTGGTTTTACAAGGGAAGACTTCTGTGTCATACAGTAGTCCCTACAAAAAAATCTTTCTGTCTGGATATATAAGAATTCCTCATCTTCTTCGCAAATTGATAGAGGAACTACTAAGAGTACTCGGTTGAAAGAGCAAGGATAGAAAGTTGTGCTGACTACCAAAATCCATCAGGTGCAATGCTTTCTTGGCCCAGTGATGTCTGCAAACAAGGTCCAGAGTAGATTGGGACTGGCAGAGATATCGCTCTCGTGCCTGCCTGGAAATCTGGCATAAGCGAAAAGGTCTTAGACCTTACACATATAGCGTGAAAAATGATGTCACACTGTATGTCAACATTTAAGTTGCCAGAACTAAATGCCAAATTAAATGCTAGAATTAAAGTAAACTAACCCAAACACTCATCCCCCTCATGCAGTCCCAGTACTTTTTCTAACTACAAAACTTAACTCTACCTCACCTCCACCCTATTCCATAGGATGGAGTCCATCAGAATTAAAATTATTCCACAAAAAGGTGTTTTATCCTATAAATAATATTCTATTCTATATAGATTACTTTCTCCTCTTTGTTTGGTGAGGGAACCAACATCTTTGCATATACATTTCAAACCGTGGTCTGAATTGCTACTTTCTGGTATTTCCTATATTGTCATCACAATATCATCGGGGCATTTCATTATCCAGTCTGGGGAAGAAATTGAAGCAATTTCCATTTCACAGAGTGAATCAGAGGCACAGAGAGACAAAGAGCAAAGCTTTTCCTTCATTTTGGGTATACAGTCTGTAGTGGGGAGCAGGGACGGAGAACTAGAGAATGCTTGGATATACTTAGAGATTTCAGATGCGACTGTGACTGCTCAGACCCCAAGGCCATTAGCTGAGCATTTAGAAGAGCAAAGACCACACCAAGATCTCCAAAACATGACCTGAGTGACCCCCACACAAATGTTGTCATTGAGACAAGCTCAGAGGACAAGATCCCTCAGTAGCATACAAATCCATTAGCTAGGATATTGCCCTTCGTCTGTCTGCAGTCCCTCATATC